>JASCZW010004397.1:0-157295 GCA_034211315.2 Aedes japonicus
TACTTCGTTCAGTTGCAGCCATTCACTATCCACGCAGTGAATTATGTAACTGCTAATGAACAGCAGCCAGGTTTGGCACATCTCCGTTGAAACTCAACAAGCTATTGCAGATCCAACACGTGTGTGCTGATCAGGTGTGAACTAATTCAATCACCCAACCCGTCTCCATTGATGGCAGAACAAACCTCTGGCTGCTGAGCAGCCATTTTATCAAGACGTTCAACTGGCATTGTTGCTCAGTTTTATCTGCGCGCTACAATTTGTTGTAGTCAGGTTCGTTCCACTGCCACAGGAGGCGGCCTTTCATTAACTTTTTTATTTCGCCTTCTAGCAGTTTAATGTATGGTATACGAGATTAGCGGTATAAAATAATAAGAAAGTTTGCCGAAACATCAAAGTTCTATGTCTACAAATAACAATTACGATTGTTTTTAAAATTTAACTGAAATTGCGTTTTTTTCTACTAATTTTCATATTTTTGGCATCAGTATGTATTTTGGTACCATTCTCATTGAACCTTACTGTTTGCGTATATTTTGACATTCAACATAGTTTTGGGACATAACAAGCGAAATATTAGCCAAAACTTTGAAAAATATCATGAATTTCCGTTAATTTCTCAAAAAATTTTGCAAGTTGTTGCAAAAATTATAATGTTTCAGAAAGTACCATATATGGACTTTCAATTCTGAAATTATGCCCGATACATATTTTGATATAACGAGATATCATCTTTAAACTTTTTGACTGATTTTATTTAGAATATTTTCTGATGGTTGTAACTTTTGCGTATATACATGTAAAATTTTCCATTGTATAAATCTGATATGTTTTCATGTCAACATGTCAAAATGAATTATTTTTTTCCTCGAATATCTTTATTTTAAATCTGTAAGAATGGTATTGCTATAAAAGTCAATTGAAAATAAGTATTCCTCTGCACTTATCATTCGTGTGTCGACGAATACGATTGATCTGACACACATACTTGTTTACTTCACTGTCAAAACCAAGGGGTCATCATCGAAGCAAATGTTGAAGCATGAGCCTGTGCACGCTGCCCATAATTCTATTGCTTTTGATATTACTGTTAGCCGTGTTTGGAACATTTTGCCTCTCCTTGTTTCCACGAGAATATTGAAAACGTGCCTCCCCAGTAATTTTTTCTATGTCCATGAGTGCACGGATATTTAATTGAAATATCCAGCATGTTTCTGGCTGACTATGAATACGCCTCAAAACTTCAAATCTCTCAAACATCCAAATGTCATAATAATTGTGTAGTTATCAACCGTTTTGACCTTCGTTTACCTTTTTGGTTCTTTCAGCAGATTACTTATAGTTTGTGGTTGGTGCCTTCTGGTCTTTTATGGCTCCGTTATAGGTTATTTTAGTCAAAACAATGCGGAATTCATTCAGTAATTTTATTATTAGCGTGAAATGATGATACGAGAAATAGTAAATTATTCCTACAGAATCTTCACTTAGTGATGTGGCATCGTATGTGAAGAAGAAAATAACATGTCCTGATAATAAAATGTTTTCTGATTCCGTTCAGAAAACTCTTACGTTTTGCTACTATCAAATATTGAATCACGATAGCGTACACACCACAAAGAGTTTGTTTTCCTGAAACATTCACTAAATGGCTGGATTCAAACTTGTCCCAAAATGGTCATTGCCTGATTAAGAGAAAATGTTGGTGGAAGGAAAAAATATCTTTTGGTGCAGAAACCCTAGATCGGGCTCCGGTGTTAACTAAAGATTTGCGAGAAAGACTTTCATGCGGCAGTTGGTTCCTGCCTCGCGTAACGGCATTAAGGGAGCTGATGGATATCCGTTGTCTGACTGGCTTGGAACATAGGCTTTTTCTTGCATTTCCTGAGAAAGCTATCCGTTTCAAAAAACTTACTATCTGCGAAGCTTCAGGAACTGAAACAGCTATTACAGTCGACGATGGCATTGGTTTTTATGAGGAAACGATCTGACAAAACAACAGTACCAGAACGCATAGTGAACATGACAGCTAAAGGATATGACATTTATTCCAGCATACAATGACATCCGCGCGATAATAAAAGTACTTGCCATCGGCATGTGCGGAACAGTCATTTGGTTCATGTTCTTGCTCCAAACTGCTTCCATAGATCGATAATTTTCCTCAAGTTCTGGTTTGCGGTGTGGTTTGAGTCGCTTTTTTACCAATTCTAAATTACTTACCAAGCGCCACTCTTCCAGTGAAAACAAAAATATTTCCTCAAAAAGTTTCCGGTATTGCCTTAATAAAACCAAAAAATTTGGGTAACTGGAACCGTTTAATTCAGCCGACTGTTTGTTGGCGGAACGTGAGCTGGTAGCAATAGTGCTTGTTTGCAAACTATATTGGGCACGCAAATGATAATAACCTTTACAATACAGTTTTAAAAGTTTGCATGTTTGAACGTACTTCAGATATTTCCATTCGGCTATCATGCGCAGAAGTTCCTCTTCAAAATCTTGTTGATATACGGTGAAACGTCTCTTCATGACACTGAATAAATATATTCGAACCGTGCATTCTTGAACAGGGAAATTTATGTGTTATTTTAAAATGGGGATGGGATCTGGTTCAAGCAGCCACTCACGGTATACGACGGCCTTTTTAGAAGAAGTTGGCGATGATGTTATATCATGCGATGACCTCGCATATTGTTTTGATTTGCACTGGTTCGCTTTGCGAATATATTTCAGCGCCAGTCTCCGGCGAACGACAAGAAGTTTGGAGCAACAACAGTCCATCATCCATCAATTTGTGCCCGCCCCACATCCAAATGGTTTTCAAAAAAACTGCTGGTCTTATCAAACGAGAAGTGGAAGTATGATGTTACAAATACAAAATTTGAAAGCAACCACATTGACGATAAATGGGATTTCTGCTGATGTTTTCTTCTGAGTTTAATTTTGAGTATGGTCGATGGCAAAGTTATTAACAGCTTCACGGGAACAAGTTCCCAGGCGTGCAATCTTTGCGGAGCATCAGGCAAAAAACTCGGTAATCCCATCGAAGCCCAAATATGTGACGATCGCAATAAAATTGAAACCATTCCTGTTTTGCATGCTTACATAAGAAGTATGGAGCTTCTGCTTAATGTTTCGTACAGAATCCCACTCAAAAATGGCGTACAATACAACCTTTCTTGAACGGCAACGTGCAATTAAGAAGAATTTAAGAAGATTGGGCTGAGAATAAGAGTGAACCTTTGCCATCCAGGTCAACTGCATTTTCTTCTTTATCGGAGTAGATCCCTTTATCTTTATTTTTCATCAGGTAATGCACAAATGATGGCAAAACTGCTAGAAGATTCTTTCAAGATCCAGAAACAGCGGCAAGAATTACAGGACTTGAAGTGGACATCGTTCGTCGAGTCGCTACACTTCTTTGCGCGCTATCATCGAAATTAGAAATCGACGTCAAATCATTCGAAGCTATGCAGAAGAAACTGAAAGTTATATGTCCATTATTATGATTATTGTCCCCTTTCGCCTTCAGTTCACAGGATCTTGGTACATGGATCTGAAATAATAAGTCATTACGAAATTCCTATTGGAATATTGTCGGAAGAAGCACAGAGAGCGTCGGAACAAATCGATCAGAAAATTTCAGGGCACCATTCTCGACAGATTCAGTCACCTAGCGAACATCGAAGATGTATTTAGAAGACTTTGCTAACCTCTGACCCCGTGATGACACTCACAAAACAGTTTCCTCAAACCGATAAAAATCAATTTTCAGAATCCGTACAAAACCTGTAAATATAAAATAAAAATAATTTGCTAGATCAAAAATATTAATTATAATTAATCCAGATATCTCAAATATATCAAAATATGTATCAGGCATAATTTCAGAATTGAAAGTCACATATACGGTACTTTCAGAAACATGTATTATTTTGCGACAACGCTTGCAATTTTTGGGAAAATTAATTTTGAAATTCATGATACTTTTCAAAGTTTTGGCCTAATGTTTCACTTCATTATGTCCCAAAATATACGAACTCTTCCAAAACATACGCGAATGATAAGGTTCAACATAAACGATATCAAAAATAATATATTTGACGAAAATATGAAAATTAGTAGAAAAAACATAAATTTCAGTTAAATTTTACAAAACTAATAGCTAACTTTATTACTTGTAGACATAGAACTTTGATGTCTTCAGCAAACTTTCTTATTATTTTATGCTCTACAACTTTGCCCAAGACATCACAAACCGCTAGAAGGCGAAGTAAAAAAGTTGGTATCACCAGCGCCGCATACACCGGTGAAAATTGGAACTAATTTTTATTGCAAATTGTGGCAGCAGATAAAACTGAGCAACAATGCTGAAGCAATCATCTTGATAAAATGCATGCTCAAAGCGCTAGAGGTTTTGTCTTGCTAATTTCGTCTGCTGGCCCAGTGTGCATTGTCATCCCGCTGTCTAACTTCGGCGTCGTAATGGTGATCGATGGGTTCGTGTTGGATAACTTTTTGCTCAACCGGATTCACGACATCTACGCTCTGGGTAGGGTCTGTTAGCCTAACTGGCATACCACCTTTCTTGTAGGCACCACGACAATCTCCGGCAGGTAAATTGCCAATGCTGGATCCCGGTTGCTGCAACCAATTCTTCACATTTTCAATATTACCTCCAACAGCACCTGCTTCTTCAAGTGGGGTTTTAACGAGTTGGACGCTACGACTCATTTTGCTTCGAATAGAATCCAACTGCTTCTGGAATTCTCGCTCTTCGGCCTCCTGAACCTCTAACAGCTTTCTTTCTTGTTCCAGTTGTCGCTGTTGCATCACACGTCGGGCCCGAAGTTCCAATTCCTGCATCTCTCGTTCTTGTGCTAGCTGCTTTTCGTTCCAAGCTATCTCTGCTCGATTCTTTTCTTCCGGATCTCCATCTGTTTTGCAAAGGCTTTCTCCCTCGTGAGCTGTTCCTCCTCCAACGACTGTTCAGTTGGGTCCTGGACGGCATTAGACCTACGATCAGACCTGCATCGCCTTTCGAAGTCTTCCGTGAACGCACCTTTTGTTGCTTTGGGACGGTCAACTCCTGCACCTTCTGCGGGAGACACTTTCGGCAAAGCCAATCCACTGTCGATACCGTTTGGTCAACTCCAACACAAGAAAAATGTGCCCATCGTTTGCAGTTCTCGCACTGGACCCAGTTGACATCATCAGATTCCACTGTTCCACAAGCTAGACATTCATCGTGGTCGTCGAGGTTATGATGAGAAGAGACAGACATCTTTGAAGCTTTTATCCGATCCGGTATACAATTTTTTGATTTTGTTCGGACCGAGTAGCAATTCGAAATAAACTATTTTCTGTATCTTGTTATACAACAGATCAAAACTGAAATATATTTAGCATAAATTTAGATTAAGTAATTAGGTTAACATTTTCAAGCATTTTACTCACAATTGTAGTTTTTTCGTTTCAGCTAAGTTTCTTCTTCTCTACTGTTTTATTTGACCACTATCTTAATTCCTGTGTTCCAATAGTAATTTTAATTAGTATTAGTATTTATTTTAGCTGTAAGATAAATTCTAGGTTTAACTCACGGTAACGGTAAGGTTTAACTCACGGAACCCGAACCTTTCTGCTATAGTACAATACTTGCATGTGTGCCGAAAGTTTGTATAAATTTAACCGTCCTTTGCACACCACTATCTTCCACGCCACTTTGATCTATATAATTATTCTTCTTACAATCAATCTGTTCTCCACCTATCATTTCCGTTCTTCCTTTATTTATCATCCCTTCTATTTACATTCTTTCTAATCTTTCTTATCTGACATTTCTATGCATTCCTCATCGACCAAAAACTAGAGCGATGCGGCAGGGGCACGAGCAGGGCTGCCAGAACACTTAGCAATTCGCACAATTTGAAAACGAAAGATCGACGCGTAACCATCGGATTTCTAACTTTTTATTTAAATTTAATGTTATTTATTTTTGGAAGTTGAAAGTAACCTAATAACAAAAGGAACAAATTCATTCACACATCAAACTCCGATAATTCCGAATATTATGAATAATGGATCATGAGATGAATAATGGAACAGGCTCCCCTTGTGATAATGCTTTCCAAAAGTGCGCTAGATTGTGATAATAAAGTATGCAGATTTTTTCAACTGCGTTTATTTGATCAAGTGCAACATTCCAACTATTTGCAAATTCTGTACTAGACCATCGATCACTATCTCAGTATAATAATGTTTGTCGATAGGAAATGCTGGAGGATTTTCAGACGCATTTTTGGGCTGCATTATCACTGATCTGGCAACACTAGTGTACTTCTTTCCAAATTGGTAAAGAACCAGACCAGCCCTGGGACCTGGTAGTTGAAGTTAAACTACCTCAAGGTTTTGCCAGAGTTCAATATAACTTTGGAAACCTTGTGAGCGGAACTGAAAGTTGATATTACACCCAATCTATAAAGGATGCTCCAGGTGTCAACTTCCATTCCTATAAGCTCAGCCGGATGCTGAAGCTTCTCAGCAATAAGACGCACAAAAACATGACTGAGAAGTTGGTACTTGGATGCAGGACCAATTTTCAAAACTAACTAATTTAAGCATTGGTAACGGAGTTGTGAAGGAATCAGTATCAACCGACACAATTTTGAAGATTTAAAACGCGTTATCCAAACCAATCTAAATGTAGATATAAATTTAAAACGTTCATTGACTCAATGTTGTTCTTTTACGTTTTAAGATTTTTAGTTCAAACTTGACTCTATATAGATTCAGGTCTATTCTCCGTCTCGGATGAGTTGAGACGGCTCAAGAGAATCGAGTAATGTGACTACAGTAACATCGTGTGAGTCCATTCTTTATTTGATCCACAAAGAATAATACGAGGTATATATTCACCACACTCGATTCTTTTAAGAGATCTCGACTCACCGAGGCGCAGAATAGACCTAATTATTCGGTTAAAAATGTTTTGTTTTATCAATTAAAATAACCTGTCCCCAACAATGACGGTACTTTCGTCGCTCTTTTTAATATTCCTATAAACGAAAAAAAACCTTTGGACAGGCCCCCTCCAGAATAATTGTCTAGTTCCGCCAATGGGCGTACGAAATTTCGGTTTTGACGAATCTATTTGATTATTATTCGAAATTTCAAATAAAAAAATTGTGAAAATTCAAAATGGCGTTTGTAGCCGCGATTTCCATAAGCCTCTGCACGCAAAACATGGGGCGGCAACTTGAAGCCTGCAGCCTCTTGGGGAACGTCCATTAATTACGTCACGCAAAAATTGACTTTTTACATCCCCCCCCTCCCCCCCGTGTCACGTTTTTTGTATGGACTTATAAATTTTTTTGTATGAATCGTCACGTTTTCTCAAACCCCCCCTCCTCCCTTACTGCGTGACATAATTAATGGACCTTCCCTTGTAGTGGACAAAAATCAAATCTAGTTATCATTTCTGAAAGCTAATAAAATGTTTACCGGCATGAACTAAATTACAGACAATTTAAACTTAAACTCATTGCAAAGCGATCATTTGAACTGAAAAGTTTAATTTTTCGCTACTTTTTTCATTTCAACCGTGTTCAAAAATCTATATAAATAAAAATTAGTTGGGGTTTCCTTTGTCACGATTTAACTCGCGAGCGGAAGGACCGTTTGGCATGAAAATTTGTATGCAGGGGTTTTTGAGGCCGGGGAATATTTTAAAGATAGTAAGAAACCCCTCCCTTCTCTGAAAGGGGGGGAGGGCTCCCATACAAATGAAACCCATTTTTCTGCATAACTCGAGAACTGATCAAGCAAAGGAACCCAAATTTAGCATGCGGAAGTTTTTGGAGGCAAAAAATGTTTCTATGGAAGTTTGAGTCTAGAAAGGGAGGCTCCCATACAAATGAAACAGAAGTTTCTGCATATATCAAGAACTAATCAAGCAAATGGAACCAAATTTTGCATGTGGGGTTTTCTGGTGGCGAAAAATGTTTCTATGGTAGTTTGAGACCCTGTCATACAAATGAAACTGAAATTTCTTCATAACTCTAGATCTAATAAAGCAAATGGAACCAAATTTGGCTTGCGGGGATTTTAAAGGCAATAAATGTTTCTACGGTAGTTCGAGACCCCTCCTCCCTCTCTGGTAGGGGGGAGGCGGTGCTCCCATACAAATGAAATACAAGTTTCTGCATAACTCGAGAGCTAATGAAGTAAATGGAGCCAAATTTGGCAGGTAGAGGTTTTTGAAGGCAAGAAATGTTTCTAAGGTAAATCGAGACCCCTTCGCCCTCTGTAAGAGGGGGGGCTCTCATGCAAATGAAACACAAATTTGTGCATAACTCGAGAACTAATCAAGCATATGGAACCCAATTTGGCATGTGGAGGTTTTTGGAGGAGATAAATGTTTCTATGGAAGTTTGATACTCCTCCGCCATCTGGAAGGGGCGGGAGGGAGGTTTCCATACAAATGTAACACAAATTTCTGAATAACTCGAGAACTTATCAGGTTAATGGAACCAAATTTGGCATGTGGAAGTTTTCGAAGGCAAGAAATATTTCTAAGTTGACTCGAGCTCCTCCCTTCTCTGAAAGGAGGGCTCATATACAGATGAAACACAAATTTCTGAATACCTCGAGAACTTATTAAGTTAATGGAACCAAATTTGGCATGTGGAGGTTTTTGAAGGCAAGAAATGTTTCTATTGTGGTTTAAAACTCCTCCGCTCACTGAAAGAGGGGTCTCTTATACTAATAAAACACGAATTTCAGCATAGCTCGAGAACAAATCAAGCAAATGGAACCAAATTTGGCATGGGTTTTTGGAGGGTAGATTTTTATATACATAAAAATGAATTTCTGTCTGTCTGTCTGCCTGTCAGACCCTTATAGACTCGGAAATTTCTAAATCGACTAACGTTAACCGACCAAAATTAATATGAAGGGGTTTTGGGGCTGGGGAAGGTTCTTATGATTGTTTGAGGACCCTACTCTCTCACGAAGGGGGGCTCTGATACATATGAGACACAAATTTCTTCATAATTCGAGAACTAATCAAGCAAATCGAATTAAATTTGGCATGTGGGGGTGTTTTGAAGGCAAGCATGTTTCGATGGTGGTTCAAGACCCCTCCCCTTTTTGAAAGGGCGGGGGGGGGGATTTCAAACAAATGAAACTCAAATTTTTATTATAATCGAAGAGCCCCGTGTGATGGTTCAAGAACTAATCAAGCCAATGGAACCAAATTTGGCATGTGGGGGGTTTTGAAGGCAATGATTGTATGGTGGTTTGAGAAACCAACCCCCTCTGGAAGGGAGGGCTTCCATACAAATGAAACACAAATTTCTACCAAAAATGAGAATTATCCAGGTTACCTTAACACAAAACGTGTATTTCTCGGGTAAGAAGCATGTTTTGATAGAAGTTTGAACCCCTGCTTATTCAAGAAAAAAAAACTCATTCCGAAAAAAACCATAAACGTGCCAGTTATATTAAATTTCCCTTCATTTAGCTGCAACGTAGCAGCGCACGCATCGGGTTCAGCTAGTTCTCTATGAAAACTGAAGTACTGTACTTTTTCTCTTCGTCGTCATCCTCGTGCCAAGCAACAACTAGAGGCGCTCGAATGCGTTCTCGGTGCAGACGTATTTCCGGCGGCACTTGATCTGTAGTAATAGTCTCGGGTACACCGAACCGTGCAATCCAAACCGTGTACAAAGCACGTGCAACAGTCACTGCCATCATGTCATGCATATGGACTGCCTCAGGCCAACGAGAGAAACAGTCAACTATTGTCAGCAAATAACGGTTGCCATTCGAAGGTTGGAGTGGTCCAACGATATCGACATGATCGTGACGGAAACGACTGTCAGGTATAGGAAAATCTGACAAAGGTGCTTTGGTGTGGCGTTGGACCTTCCTTATGCATATTCTTCCGCACAAAACGATCTGCAACTAGTTGTCCATTAGTGCGTAGTCCCGGGTGAGCTAGTCCATGCACATACTGCAGAATTGTTTGCCTGTACTGGGGTGAAATGTATGGTCTTACCTTGTTGCACGACGTATCACAGTACAGACATCGCATCGAAAGAGGCATTTTGCGTAACTCCAAATTCAACGTTGTCGGAGAGTTAAGTAGGCGTTTAAGTTCATCTTCGGTCTCCTGGGCAACAGCTATCGTTTCGTAGTCAAACGGCATTGGTACTGATATAATTTCAGTTTTTGAAAGTGTGTCGGCAACCGTGTTGGCCGGTCTACTGATGCGACGAATGTCACTGGTAAACTCCGAATAAAACCCAAATAACGGTCTTCGTGCGGAAGGCGACTGTTTGGGCTGGTTGACATAGCGTGTATATGGTCAGTGTAGATAACAAATTTTCTGCCTTCCAGCATATGGCGAAAATATTGCACTGCCATTTTCATGGCCGTTAGCTCTCGGCCAAACGTCGAGTATTTCATTTGAGCTGGTGAGAACTTTTTAGAATAGAAACCAAGCGGAACCCATCTATTTCTGTCGAGCTGCTAAAGCACCGCCCCTGCTGCCGTGTTGGATGCATCTATCATCAAGCCCATTGGCTTCGACGCGTCCGGATAGTGTAGCAGGGTCACATCCGCTAAAGATTCCTTACACTGCTCAAACGCTTTTCCAGCTTACAACTGTCGTTTTTTTCTATATCCTGGGATTAACTGCCGCAATTCCAGCTGCAAATCGGTGGCACGTGGGATGAACCGCTTGTAGCAATTGATGAGGGCGAGAAATCTACGTAGTTCTTTCACGGTGGAAGGTGTCGCAAATTGAGAAATTGCTTTAACTCGTTCGGACAGTGGAAGAATTCCATCTTCACTGATCACATAGCCAAGGGAATCGACGCGTTTTTCAGCAAACTTACTTTTCTCCACGTTAATGACAAGACCGAAGGATTTCAATCTTTCAAACACTGCTCGTACATGTGCGTAATGTTCATCTAAGTGAACGTGATGCGATACAGACATGTCACCGTACACCTTATGCATGAACCGTTGAAATGTCTGGCTCGCGTTGCCAGAGACCAAACTGCATGCGGTTGAACTCATAAAGTCCGAATGGTGTGATTACGGTGGTCTTCCTCCTCTACCGGAATTTGGAGGTACGCTCTCTCAAGATCCAGGGTCGTAAAAATGTATTTTCCCTGAAAAGCGTTGAGTAAGTCATGGATGTGAGGAACGGGGTACCGGTCTGGCACAGTGATTTTGTTTAAGGCACGACAGTCCCCCACAAATCTACATTTGCCGTTCTTCTTGAGAACGCAATGTAAAGGACTTGCCCAGCAGCTGCTGAATGGTCAACAAATACCAAGATCGATCATTACCTGGAATTCCGCCTTCGCTGCATCTACCTTGTCCGGTGCCATTCGCCGGTGGACCTTTCGTTTGAATGTGGGGGGTGACGTCATGTTGCATCGTTGTTTTCATTGTTGATGGTAGTGTGACTTCCTTGAATTCCGAAAGCAGTTCACGGAACGGATGGTCGAATGCAACGACTGTTACGCTGTGTACCGGTATGTTTGTTAAACCACCGATAGAGGACACCTTGGTAAGGCCATCGATCAAACGACGGTGCTTCAAATCAACCATGATACCGAAAGCAGCAAGGAAGTACGCCAATTATTGGAACTCCTACATCCAATTGAATCGTGGTCTCAGACCCAAGTCTGTTGTGATGAAACGCTTATCGTATACATGGATCTTAGTTCCATTTGCCGCGTGCAGATCGAATGGAGCAACACCGTTTTTTCTGCCCTTACTGGTAGCTGGAATGATAGACACATCAGAACCACAGGACTGCAGCGGCTGTCATCCACGAACAACAATCGTGAAGCCGAAAACTTGGTGCTACGTGTGGTGCTAATTTGACAGCTCGGTTTTCTTGAAGGCTGTATGCAGTATTCTGCATATTCGCGGCGGAAGTTGTCGGATTTTGTCGTTAATTTGATTTGAGAGAAAAATCTTTCGAGGATATCACAACGGAGGTATTTTTTCATTGTTCACCAGTCAGGTATTATAATGTTTTATCTAAATTACTGATACTTGTAGTTTGGTAGAAGAAATATTGTAACGAAATATAATCCATTGTGAAGCGAGCTTAAAATGTTGAAATCGTCACTATCGCCACACCAAAAGTGCAGGCTTCAAGAACGCTTTCTTCAGTCCTCTGGTCGATTAAGTATTTAGTGTTTGGAGCACGGTCGTAGAAGATTATACGGCGACTTTCTGGTTGTGCGTTCACTCCCGCCGTTTCAAAGGAACGACTCATTAGTTTTTTTAATTGTATCTACACGGCTCGTGGCATTTGGTGGCTCGACCACCAAACATCCTGAGAAACCAGCATATGTCGTCGCTGATGTTACGACTGGATGTTGAAGTAGATCGGCTTCGAGAAGTGGTTCGCTCTGTCTTGAGTCGGCGGATCTCAGAGGAAAGTTTGGCAATCTGATCTTGTAGATCAGCTATCGGTGATGTTTCCATGCTGTTAGAATTTGCGGCAACTTGTGACGAATCCGGATATTCCACCATTTTATCGGTCATTTTGGCTGGCTTCCCGTTCCATCGCTGATTGCTAGAATTGCATTCACGTTTGGCGGCATTCGTTGCAGGAAAAGCATTTTCATTAAGTCGTCCGTGACATTCAATCCTGCGGCCAGTTCCTGCATTTTGGCGAGGAGATGCGTTGGCCGCATATCGCTCAGAACACAGTCTCCGAAAAGTCGCTCAAAATGTCTTTTGCTGAGACTTGGAAACGAGAAATCAGCCTTGTTTTGACCGCCTTGTTTTCGTTGGGAGGGTTTGTGACCAAATCTACTACGTGGCATATAACAGATTGGTCGATCTTCGCGACGATGTGGTAAAACTTTGTGTGATCCCGGACTACGTTGGCAAGGGTAAATTGTGCCTCCGCTTGGGCAAACCACATTACGGGATCAGGCTTCCAAAAATCCGTAAGCTTTACTGCAACTCCGGCGGTGAGTGCTGCATTCTGTTGAGGATTGTTTTCGGCGTTAGCCATTTCGATTTATACGCGGCGTACAACTCAACTTGTTTATTCTTGTTCTCGTGCCAAGCAACAACTAGGGGCGCTCGAATGCGTTCTCGGTGCAGACGTATTTCCAGTGGCACCACAGGGTGATAAGAAGACTAATATCCAACCAGTACTCGTTAGATGCGCATAAGGTGGAGAACTACTTCGGCGTGAATCCTAGAGGGTTTGAGCTGTTTAGTGGAATACTTGTAACTATAAATTAGAAGAAAAATTAGTAATCTCCTTTTAATTCCAACTACCTTTGCTTATCTTCGACAGATACGCGTATTTCGTCTACAATGTGCAGACTTCTTCAGTGTCTCTCTCGTACAGTATTTGGAACAGTTTTAAAAAGGTTTCGGCTTTAAAATCCTTCTTGTGCAGTAAAAGCATGCGGTAAACTTCCCGCATAATCGCAAAACATTCCTGGACCATTTTCCTTATTGTTGACGACCGTTTCCGTTATTGTTACGACATTTACCCTTATAGTTCACAACTATAAACCACAGACAGACGTTTAACCAAGAACAAAATTAATCGATAACTTTGTGTAAATTTTCAAATCGCTAGCAAGCGTAAGCAATTCATGTCGAGTCGAGATGCCCACTGCTAGCATGTCTTTTAAGGTTTAACAATATGTCAGATGGTAAGAGATGGCGGCTAAGTTAGGTTACCATAACCTTACCTTACCAATCAGTCTAAGGCCTGTGTGTCCCTTGCTGTACATAGAAGTCGTCTCCATTGCACTCGGTCCATGGCCAGCTGTCGCCAGCCGCGCAGTCTGCGAAGTGTCCGCAAATCATCCTCCAACTGGTCGATCCACCTTGCGCGCTGCGCACCTCTTCGTCGTGTTCCAGTCGGATTATTGACGAGAACCATTTTTGCCGGGTTGTTATCCGACATTCTGGTGACATGCCCGGCCCATCGTAATCGCCCGATCTTCGTGGTGTGGACGATTGTAGGTTCTTCTAGCAGCTGATGCAACTCATGGTTCATTCGCCTTCTCCACGATCCGTCTTCCATCTGCACTCCGCCGTAGATGGTACGCAACACCTTCCGTTCGAAAACTCCAAGGGCGCGTTGGTCCTCTGCGCGCATAGTCCACGCTTCATGTCCATAGAGGACTACCGGTCTAATCAGCGTTTTGTAGATGGTTAATTTCGTGCGATGGCGAACTTTCTTCGACCGGAGAGTTTTGCGGAGTCCAAAATAAGCACGGTTTCCTGCCATAATACGCCTCTGAATTTCTCTGCTGGTGTCGTTATCGGCGGTCACCAGTGAGCCCAAGTACACGAATTCGTTGACCACCTCGATTTCATCGTCGATACAAACTCGAGCTGGGAGACTCGCCGTTTCTTCCCTAGAGCCTCTTCCTAGCATGTACTTTGTCTTCGACACGTTAATGGCCAGTCCGATCCGTTTGGCCTCAGCCTTCAGTCGAGTGTACATTTCTGCCACCTTCTCAAAATTCCGTGCCATGATGTCGATGTCATCGGCGAAACCAAGTAACTGGCCGGACTTTCTGAAAATCGTGCCACTCGTGTCTATCCCCGCTCTTCTTATTACACCCTCCAAAGCGATGTTGAACAGCAAGCACGAAAGACCATCACCCTGCCGTAACCCTCTGCGAGTTTCAAAGGGACTCGAGAATGTCCCTGAAACCCGTACTACGCACATCACTCGATCCATCGTTGCCTTGACCAATCTTGTCAGTTTGTCCGGAAAACCGTATTCGTGCATACTCTGCCATAGCTGATCTCGATCAATTGTGTCGTACGCTGATTTGAAATCGATAAACAGGTGATGTGTGGGCACATTGTATTCGCGGCATTTTTGCAATACTTGGCGGATGGCAAACACTTGGTCCGTAGTTGCGCGTTCGCCCATAAATCCTGCCTGATATTGCCCAACGAACTCTCTTGCAATCGGTGATAGACGGCGGCATAAAATTTGGGAGAGTACCTTGTAGGCGGCGCTTAACAATGTGATCGCGCGGTAGTTGCCGCACTCCAACTTGTCGCCCTTTTATAGATGGGACACACGACTCCTTCCATCCACTCCTCCGGTAAAACCTCTTCCTCCCAAATCTTGGTAATGACCCAGTGCAGCGCTCTCGCCAGTGCTTCACCACCGTATTTTAGAAGCTCACTTGGCAGTTGGTCTACGCCAGCGGCCTTGTTGTTTTTCAGCCGACCGATCTCCTCCTTAATCTCCTGCAGATCTGGAGCCGGGAATCTATCGTCTTCCGCGCGTGCTTCCAAGGTCAGTACCATGCCACCTTCGTTCTCTGCCGCATCGCCATTTAGATGCTCGTCGTAATGCTGCCGCCACCTTTCGACCACTTCACGCTCGTTCGTGAGAATATCCCCGTTAGTATCTCTGCACATGTCGGCCTGTGGCATATGGCCTTTGCGAGAGCGGTTCAGCTTCTCGTAGAACTTCCGTGTGTCCTTAACGCGGTACAGCTCTTCCATCTCTTCGCGATCTCGTTCTTCCTGCTGGCGCTTCTTCCTCCGGAAGACCGAGTTTTGTCTGTTCCGCGCCTGTCTATATCGCGCCTCGTTCGCTCTTGTACGGACTTGCAACATTCTCGCCCTTGCTGCATTCTTCTCCTCCTTTAACTGCACGCATTCACTGTCGAACCAGTCATTCCTTCGGTTCGGTGCCGCCGTACCTAGTGCTGCTGATGCGGTGATACCTATGGCGGATCGGATATCTCTCCAGCCATCTTCAAGAGTAGCGGCGCCTAGCTGCTCTTCCGTTGGTAGTGCCGCCTCTAACTGCTGCGCGTAGTTTAGGGCCACTTCGTTGTCCCGCAGCCGGTCGATGTTGAGCCGCTGCGTTCGATTTCGACGCGTGTTAGCCACAGTCGAAAGTTTTAAGCGCATGCAAACTGCTACTAGGTAATGGTCCGAATCTACATTCGCACTGCGGTATGTGCGAACATTGGTGATGTCGGAGAAGAATTTTCCGTCGATTAGAACGTGGTCGATTTGGTTTTCAGTTTGTTGATCGGGTGATCTCCAGGTGGCTTTGTGGATATCTTTGCGGGGGAAGAAAGTGCTTCGGACTACCATTCCACGGGAGGCTGCAAAGTTCACGCATCGTTGGGGTTACCATAAAGAAATGGCAATTTTCACGAACAATTTTTTTGCTGTACTCTATGCCAAAAAGTTGGTATATAATCCAGACCGAGTGCAGACAATAAAAATCATATCTTGTTTAAATAAAAATATGGCAAACATTAACAATATGTAAAGGTTGTATGGTGGAAATGAGATTAAACCATTCGATAACAGGAAATAACATAAAATGAATAGAGTTTATATATAGCAAATTGTTTTTCGTTATGCGGGTTGCTTGTTATCATTCGCTTATTTTTTGGAGTTTTACGTCACTATCAGATATTATAGATTACTGCATGTTTTCGTTACTAATACCACAGAGAACAGACATCCAAACTAGAATATATTTATCAAAAAAACTTGTGTAAGGATTCAAATTAAAATTCGTTAAAACACTATTGCCACCTCTCGGGCTGTGGCCACTTGCGATTTTTAATCGAACATGGGTAAGATTCGTTGACCGTGCGGTAAAAGAACTGAACTGCAAAAAAAAAATTAAGTGATGAATAAGATTTCAAGTTGGTCAATGGGTGGCGATGCCAGCGCCACCACGCTATTGCCAGTTTATTACGATTATGAAATGGCCGTTAAATTTCTTACACAGTTTTTGAATTTGACTTGGATGTCTGTTCTCTGTGCTAATACCTACTAGCACCTTTCTCTGTGTCACCTGTATAGAAGGTAATTTTCTGTTAAACCTTCAAGTAAGTAACAAGTGTTTCTTCTAAATCCGAGAACTTTATACAAACGAAACTGAATGACTTTTGTGGTTCTAACTCACTGCACGAATGGTGTCACAGTTTTTGAGAATTTGATGAATATTGTTTCCTTTACTAAGAAGTCTGCTATTGCTTCCACGGAAGGAATTTCTCTCTGAATAGTATAGAAAAGCTGGAACTGGGCATCAGAATGCCAATTCCTTCATTTACCTACTCTGAGAAAAATTCCATCGTTGTACCGACAATTATATCATGGCCAGGATGACTATTGCATATAATGGTTACAATAACCATGAAAATGGTTGAATTCACCACGTTCATGGCATTTTTGACTATGATCATGGTAACAAGGACTATTCCGACATTATGGCAAATGTTGGATCAACTATTTTTAATGGTCGTTTTGACCATGATCATAGTCGGTTTAAAATCACTATACTGCAATAGTCATCCTAATCTCCAATAATGGTAAAATTGACAATCAAATTCGTCTCTGTGTAATTTCATCCTATTTTCGGTATTATTTTCATTTCCGTGTAAAGATGAAAAAAATCCATAATTGATCTGTTTTCACTAACCGTGTATGGTAAACTGTGGTAAATAAAGAAGCTGTCAAAATAAAAATCGTCGGTACAAGTAATGACGTTTATACCTACAGGTGCAAGCTGCATCGAGCTAATCTAAACAATATACAACAGCATTCAATACCAACAACTTTCCGGCATAACTAGAAATCCTAGTTCCATCCGAACTGCTCGTTTAATATCCTTTTAGAAGCGCAGAATGGTTTGCGAGAAGTGTGAAAAGAAATTAGGGAAGGTCATCACTCCGGATCCATGGAAGGCAGGCGCGAGAAACACCACCGAAGGTGGCGGCCGTAAAATCAACGAAAACAAAGCACTGACCGGTGCGAAAATGCGCTTCAATCCCATAGCCGGAAACTTTGCTCCCTGCAGGCAAGTTGACTAATTATTAGTGGCATAGAGTCCAATTGTAGATGTTTCGATTTAATTGCAGAATTTGTAAGCAGAAAATTCATCAGGCGGGTTCACACTACTGCCAGCAGTGCGCCTACAAAAAGGGGATCTGTGCCATGTGTGGCAAGAAACTTATCGACGTGAAAAATTATCGGCAGTCGTCTGCCTGATCAAGGGATGATTTCAGGATTAGGTTTTAGATGTAAATATACATTAAGATTTCATATCTACGAGTTTTGTTTCATATCCCACGATATGTACCTAGCAAAACTGTTGATCTAATGGCATACATTTTAAGTAAATGTAAGTGAATAAATGACTATAAATACCTCTAAGAATCACTGATTGTTGTTTCAACTGTGTCTGTTGCGGGGGTTTCTGGGGATTCAGGCTTCCTTCGCTTCTGAGCATAACTCAGACTGAGTTTATCAAAGTCGAGAGGCATGATAACAAGATCTCCACTGTATCGATTTTTTGCCACTTGCAGATATTTTTTCCCTCGAACCGATGTTAGACGCTTATCTTGGATGATCAATACATTATCCGCCTCTTGAGATGCTTTCGCTCCTCCGAAAATCGAACTAGTCGTCAAATCATCTGAGTCACGTTCCTTCCTGGGATGGATCACTAGCGTCACATGACAGTTCTTTCTGGTGGCAAAAGATCGAAATGATCCGATGATTGCATCCTGTTTCCAGTAACGATCTAGATGCTTGGACTCCTCCGATACTCCCATCATAAATTGAAGATTGTCGATGATTACATGATGAATGTCATTTACGTACTGTGCATGCTCGATAGCCTCCATAACCACTTTAATAGGCTGCTGGCCATGAAAGGTCATGAAGTAGACTGGCAGTCGCTCAAACTCATCAGCCCAATAGTCAAATTCAGACAGGTTCGCATCCAGTGGACGTCCGGCCATTTGTCGTAACAATGTGGACGCTAGCCGAGTGTTTCGAATTTCGAATGATCCCCAGAGCGTTGAAACACCCTGTAAGGCCAGATCTAGGGAGTAATCTGACATGAATGTGGTCTTGCCACAACCGGTAGGCCCAGTTAACACGGTCAACTCACCTTTCCGGTGTCCTTTCAATAGTTTGTTCAACGTTGGGTATCTCTTCCATTTGACTCCCTGAACCTTGTCGATATTCTGCAGATCGCTCAACACATCCTGTCTTAGCGAGTGGAAAGTTGTAATGGACTGATGTAATATTGGTTGCGCTTTCAAAAAGATCCCCTTCAGCTCCAAACCCAGGGAAAGAGCCTTGGCTGGAGTTGGATGTGCATCCGTGGGTCGTACAAACGTACATCGTCTTTCGTCCAATTTTTTGGCATAGTTACGAGCCGTGTCCCAGCCAGCGGTGTCGTAGTTGAACCACAGTGTTAATTTCTGAAATCGCTCCAATCCGGGAAGGCACTGCTGAGGTAGACTTTTGAGGTCATGTGGAAGACAAATTGCTATTACTGGGTGGAATACGAAGAATTAGTTCAATAAGCCATTGATGCAAAAGAGAATCATATTACCATTGATTTTGGCCGTGCTCAGCGCTAGCAGATCTATTACGTTAAGAACTAGAATGGCATTCGATTGGTCTTTGGTAGTGGTTTTCGATGCAACAGAGCAATTTAAATGCACCAAACCCGAACAGTTCGCTTCGGGAATGGTTCTCTCCGTTAACACATCTTCGGCGGTCTGATTTGAAATGCTAAGTACTTTGTATCCTACTATCCTAGATTCTACGTCAACAAGAGGAACGTATAAATTGCCTTCAACCGCGTTCCATCGAGATCCGATGGCTATCAAACTTGATGCTGGAATTTCCTACGAAGAACAAAATATACAAAATATATCATGGAATTCTCTCTCAACAACGCAAACCCCACTTACGTGTAACCCTAATTTACTGCATACTTCAACGGCAAGGTTCTTGTCAACCTCAACCGATCCACTTGGTAACTCGATAGATTGTTTTGATTCTACCTTTTTACTATCCAGAAATGCCTCCCTCAACTTCCGCATTTCCTGAACATTCCTGGCATTTTTACTGGACTGCAAGAAAAACTTCTCGATGTGATCCCACCGTCCCAGATGCTGACAAGTCGAACAGGTAAAATTCCCCGTGATCTTGTTGACGTAGATTGGTTTGTTATCCGCCTTGGCAATTTCGGCTTGGCCCGGTACGATGTCACATACGGGGCACACGGTCCGTATGCAGGTGAAACCTTCCGTGCATTCATAAGGAGATGCTTTGATTGTTTTCTTGATGTTGAAGAGGGATGTAGCCGGTAGGGATGGATCATCCTTAACGTCGTAGAAGGAAGCGCAGCGGACATTGAACTGACTAGGCGCTCCCGGGGTAGGTGCAGATTTGGTGAGTGCTTTCGTAAGCCCGTTGTTTACTGATCGTGTTTTCACTTGTAGAAAACGGTTCTTTGTTTTTACGCAGGACGACACCAAATGCTTGAATAACATTATTACTTTACACACATGTTTTGTTTGTAATACAGATAAATTAATTGAAAACTTTTATGCGATTATAGGTATAACTGAGCGGGTATTGTAGATTTCAATTCAGATAGTAAATAAATTGCGCGCACTACTGGTAGAATGGATCTATCTGTAAGATGTGCGTAGTTTTTGGTTATGTACAATGTTATGCGTTGCATTGTTTACATCGAGCCAGTGTGGTCAGAATATCTGAATATTGAAAGAGCTTCTACAAACTGAGCGCTGCACTGAATGGCTGCGTGCATAATACAAATGCATGCATGTGTACAAATTTTCAACACTACCGTTTCATTTTGCTCAATTTTTGAGTACAATGGGGAACAGGGTTATTCTGGAAAACTCATTTAATAACAAGATTATGAACGCAAAGAATACGTAGTTAGGGTATACCCTTGGTTATACCAATACAAACTAGGAATCAATTCAACTAAAATTTTGGTTTATATATGGAGCAATAAAACTCATGAACTAATTCAACAATATCTTTGAGTTGAAATAAAACTTCATGCTTTATTGAATTGAGCATCGTGTTTTATTGCTTAAAACAAAATTGTCTCCGTGGTGTCTTTTTTTGTTGACTTACGTGTTTATTTGTGAGGCTTAAGTGCCATAGGCATAACGGAGCCGAGTTCTTTTTCATTTTTATAATGACAATAACTTACTAACTATGTTAATTTTGGAAAGCCGAAAAACTCGCGGCTTGGTCGAGGTTAGGGATTACAACGATTCGGGTAGGAATGGGGAAGTAGGAATCTTAACATTAGCTTTCAACATCAGATTGGCGATGCGAAATTGTTGCTGTTGGTCTGGCGTAGATGTTGCGTTGTGATAAGCTGTAACGATACAACAGAAGCGATATTACGGGGGAGGGGACGAGGTTGACATGTTAAAACGACAGCTAAGAGGATCAAACAAATACATCTATTTGTTTCAAGAACTTGTAAATTAGCCCCATATAGTCCAAGTCCAGCTTACCCAGTACATCTCTAATATCTTCACACTTAGAAAATAACACCGAACTTGGTTCAATTTTCTACCGAACCACATCGGTTACCAACAAGAAACCGAATAAATCGTTTATATATACTGTTTTCGGGTGACTTTTAAGAACCAAACCCGAGTTTCGGTTACTATATGATATATTTGACAGATAAAAATGAAAGATGAACCGAACAGTACGGAAAGGAGGGATATTCAAGAGTTCGGTACACGAGAACCGAGAAAACTCGGTAAACTGAACCGAGCATTCGCTGAATATTCATAAACGCCAAACACTTCTCTTTGAGTCAATTTCACGACAGCTATGTCTACCGAAAAACTCGGTTAGCTGACTTGTTAAGACCTGAAAAATCGTCAACCATTTTATCTCCCGTGTGCTTTGCCAAAATTCTCCGTACTGTGTTGTTTTTTCAGGTGAAATGGAAAAAAACAACAGGAAAATGCACGTTTAGTAATAGATGAAGATTATGAGGATGATGTCCAATAAAGAATGTAACTGACATAACTGGTTTTATTACAATTAAATTCGAAACTATTTAAACCAACAATTCCAGCTCTGCCATAAAGAACCGAATTCCATAGCTGCAACAGAAAAGTCGGTTTGTTTGACAGTGTTCGGTAATATTTGAGTAAACCGATGTTCGGTTATTGATGATTGGATTTATTTTTGTCAACCGAGTTTTTCGGTAAATCTGACAGTTTGCTAGAAAATAAAAATTTAACGAGATCTCGGTTGCTCCAATTTGAACCGAACAGACAACCGAGCGTTCAGCAGATGAAAACTCGGTTGAAATTCAACCGAGTTCGGTTCTATTTTCTAAGTGTGTTCCTTCTCTGGTTTCCCTCGGGCCCGTAGGGATGCGAAAAGATCAGATCTGGCAATTTCGAAATCGAGACAATACCAGACAAGGCCTGTTGACGGAAAATAGCAAAAAATTCGTTGAAGGCGATTTGTCGATCATAAATATCGCCTGCCATAGCGCCCACCTTGGCAAGTGATTCCGCTTTCTCATTACCCGGAATGGAGTAATGAGAAGGGACCCAAACCAAGGTGATGGTGTAGGAATTGTTTGATAGAGCACTCAAAAGATATCGTATTTTGCTAACGAAATACGGTGAGTGCTTTGCTGACCTCATCGAACGAATAGCCTGAAGTGAGCTGAGACTATCCGTAAAAATGAAAAATTGATCAGAGGGAAGAGAGGCAATTCGCTCTAATGCATAGTGTATAGCCGCCAGCTCTGCGTCGTATACGGAGCAAGGATTTTGTAGTTTGAAGGAGGCGCTATGAATTTAGTTAAACACACCAAATCCAGTGGAATAATTTGTTTTTGGCCCGTCGGTGTAAAACTTCCTGTCACATCTGATATGGCCAAACTTACTTGCAAAAATTGATGGAATGTACTCCAAACGGAGTGGATCTGGTATTCCACGAGCTTCTTGCTTCATGGTCAGATCAAAAACTACAGTAGAACTAGAGAAGTCTTGGGGGTAATCACGATTAGGAACATTCGAAGAAGGGTTCACCTCCAGAGTCATGTACCAGTAGTACAGTGCCATGAACTTAGTTTGAGGATTTCGTTCGATTAGCTTTTCAAAATTTTCAATTACCACTGGATTTAACACCTCACCGCGGATGAGGAACCGGAACGATAGCTCCACAAAACGATCTGATAAAGGAAGAACTCCTGCTAATACCTCCAAACTCATAGTATGAGTTGAGTTCATGCAGCCTAACGCGATACGAAGACAACGGTACTGGATTCGCTGCAGCTTCAGAACATGAGTTTTCGCGGCGGATTGAAAACAGAAACTACCGTACTCGAGAACCGACAGAATCGTTCCAGGTGGGCTACCCACCATGTTCCGGTGATAGTACGCATGAAGTTTATTCGCTGCTGGCATTTCTGAATCAGATACTTAATGTGCTTTCACCAGGTGCATTTAGAATCGAAACAGACCCCTAGGTATTTATAAGACAAACTTTGAGTTATCGTTTTACCCATGAGTTGAAGCGGTATATGTGCTGGTTCACGCTTCCTAGAAAAAACAACTAACTCAGTTTTCTCCGGAGAGAATCCGATACCCAGCTTTACAGCCCAGGTAGACAAACTGTCTAGGGTATCCTGCAACGGTCCCTGCAAGTTGTTCGCCCCTGGTCCTACAATTGAAACAACGGCGTCATCCGCAAGCTGTCTTAGCGTGCAATTTTCCATGAGGTAGCTATCGATGACTCTGACATAAAAATTATAAAAAAGGGGGCTGGGGGAGACCCTTGTAGCTAATTCGTGAAGTTGTCGAAGACCCATGAGAAAAGCTCATATGTTTCTCAGACAACAAATTGTACAAATAGTTGTTTAGTAATAGTGAAAGGCCACACTCGTGGAATTTGTCTGAAAGGACGTCTGCACAAACTGAATCAAAAGCCCCCTTAATGTCCATGAAAACTGAACCCATTTGCTCATTTTGGGCATAGGCCAGCTGTATTTCTGTTCTGTTCTGTTCTGTTGCAGCGCAAGACAATCGCTCGTTCCTTTGCCTCTGCGGAAACCAAATTTAGTATGAGATAGAAAGCCATTAGATTCAATCCATTTGTCGAGCCGATGGAGAATCATCTTCTCTAGCAGCTTCCGTATACACGACAACATCGCAATTGGACGATAAGAGTTGTAATCCGACGCGGCTTTCCCGGGTTTTTGTATAGCTATAACTCTAACCTGCCTCCATTCATCCGGAACAATATTGCTTTCCAGGAACTGATTAAATAAGTTCAGCAAGCGCCTCTTTACGACGTCTGGGAGGTTTTTCAACAAGTTAAACTTGATTTTATCCATTCCTGGCGCAGAATTATTGCATGAAATAAGAGCAAGTAAGAATTCTAGCATAGAAAAGGGCGCATCCATTTCGCTACGATTGGTTTGAGTATCGCGAGCAATTCGTTGCACCAAAACCGAATCTGGGCACACTTTCTTGGCGAACGCGTAGACCCACCGGGGAGAGTTTTCTTTGTCTTCATTCACCGACGACACATTTTGCATTCTTCTCCCGACAGCCCAAAGAGCTCTCATCGACGTCTCACGTGATAGCCCTTCGCTAAGTGACGCCAATATCCGCGTTTCTTGACTTTGGCGAGGCTCTTAAACTTACGCTCAAGAGAAATATACCGCTCGTAATTATCTCGCGAACCGCGCTTCCGATATGCTTTAAACGCGACGGATTTTTCACAATAGACCTCAGTACATTCGTCATCCCACCACAGAGTGGGCGAACGTCGGCGAATTGTTGATCCTGGTACCGGTCTGCGCTGTGCGTCGATCGCACATTTGAGGATTAACCCGGATAAAAACCGATACTCTTCCAACGGAGGAAGGACTTCGACCGATTGCTCGCCATCGATGATCGCTTCAGCGAATTTACCCCAGTCTATGCATTTCGTGAGGTCGTACGCAATGTCGACCGAGCGAGATTGACACGAACCATTGGTGATTGAAATTTTGATAGGCAGGTGATCACTACCATGGGGATCTTGAATCACTTTCCACGTGCAATCCAATGATAGTGAATTCGAACAGATTGAGAGGTCTTATTTGCTTCCAGGGTTTGGAGGTGGAGCCACGCGTGTTACTTCCCCAGTATTCAACATAGTCAAGTTGAAGTAGTCCATGAGGTCTAGTTTGTACGGTCGTTGTACGGTGACCCCCAGACTGTACCGTGAGAATTAAAATCTCCTAAGATCAACCGTGGCTCTGGCATTGCGAGGCAAATAGTCGAAAGATCCTTGCGGGATATTGCCGTATTCGGCGGCAGGTATATACTAAAACTTTTGCCTCGAATAGTCACTTGGCATGCAACTACTTCAGGGCCTGTCATCGAGGGGAGATCAATTCTATAAAAGGAGTGGAGCTTATTAATCCCCAATAGCACCCCTCCATATGAGTCCCCTCGATCCTGCCGAATAATGTTAAAATCGTGGAAAGAGAAATCTTTATCAGAAGAGAGCCATGTTTCACAGAGAGCAAATACGTCACAATGCGATTTGTGAACTAAAAACTTAAAAGCGTCCAAATTTTTTAAAATACTTCTACTGTTCCGTTGTAGTGCTTCGATCATATCCCCGACCTCATTGGATAAATTATCCATCGAAAGATATGATTGAATCAAGAAGAGGCCATTTTGAAGACAGTTTCTTTAGAAGAGGTTTTACAAATGTAAGGATCATGTTGATGAGGTTCCTCGTTGTCAGTGAGACCTCGAAAATGGTGAAGATGAATTCCACAATCCCAGAAAGAGACATTTTTTCGGAGTCTTCGACTTGACACGGTCGAGATTCTGGATGCCTTGGTAGTTGGCGTTCTGGGCAAAAAACTGGAACAACTGGGGTTTTAGATGTTCCCGGAAGTGGTGGAAAGTCACCAACCAGTGGTTTAAAACCTGGGGGAGAAACTTTTTTTGTATTGCCACCACTTCTTAAATTGTTCAGAGGAGAGTGGAGAGCCTGTTCTACAGTCAGCGCGTTCAGAGATGCTTGCTGACGGTGCCGTTGACGTCTTGCTGTAGTCTGAGCCCTGATCATCTATGGGCAGGGAAGAAAATATATTGTTGTCTGGTTGGGCTGGTGGAACATAAGACCGCTTCGACCGCTGCTGAAGCGCACGAATTTGGTGTTTCTTCCGCTCTATATACTTCGGGCATACAGTGAGATCATGTGGAGCATCACCACAGCATATACACTTGGGGTCCGTACTGCAGGGACCCTCCACATGTTGCTCACCGCATTTGCCGCATCGTGCTCTGTTACAGCAGTAAGGTGCAGTATGACCCAACTGCTGGCACTTGTCACAGTGTATGACCGTTGGTACACAGAGGCGAACAGGTAAACGAAGCTTCCCCAACACGAGGAAATTCGGCAGGGTAGCTCCAGAAAAGATCACACGAAACGAGTTTGAGAGCTTTTTTGTGCCATCGGATGACACATGGTTCATTTGCCTGACATCAAGTACCTGAACTGATGGAACGACACGATTTTTAAACCCACCAGTTCCATGGGACTTGATATCAGCGCACGTCAAAAACGGTTCGGTGACCACTCCGGCTATTTCTACTACGTGCGAGGGAAGATACACGTGGTATTCTAGAGAAAAGAGCTCTGAGGCAACAATCCTGTTAGCTTCTTCGCGATCACTAAGAGTGATGCGAAGCTTACTGCGACTGGGAGAGGTTATATCTTGAATGCTCCGAAACGACTTAGCAGATCTTTCTCAATTTGGAATTTATTCAAAGGTTTACTTTTAGGCCGAAAAAAACCAGAAAAGGACCTTTAGATCCGGCTGGATAAGCTTTCCGGCGGGGGAGCTCGGATGAGGGTGCACCAGAAGTTGCTTCAGTTGGTGTTGGCTCCGAAGCTTGTTCTGTCTCCGTTAATGGTAAATGGGGAAAAGGTAACAGAATGGGAGGAATATCATCATCCGAACTATCCAACTCCTCCGAACCACTGTTCGGATTATTTTCATCCATCGTGGGGACTTAGACCGCCCACGAGGAGAATTAAATAATTGTGCTCAACTCAATATAAGCAAGAAAAATTGAAAAAAAAATATAAACTATAAAAATGTAGAACACAATAGAGATTTTGGAAACTGATACGTAGGTTAGTTTTTTATTTTATCGCAGCGATTATATTAATCTAAAACATGCTCAAAAATAATTCACATACACAGCTCCTATCACAGAGAAATTTTTTTTTTAAAAATTCAAAAATCTCGTCCACTTATTGGTGGATTAATCAATAATCAAACCAAAAAAAATTAAAAAAAAGTTTATACTTATAGAATACTACGAAATACTTATATAATACTAATCAATATTAAGAAAGGTTCCTTGTTATCTGGGAGGATTATTCAACAAGAAACATTTCAAACCAAAGAAAAAATAATATATAAACAGAAAAAAAATATAAATAAATAAATGAAATATTTTTTACCGGTGAGGTACTTCTGTCTGCTAGGGGGATTCCCAACAAACAAACGAAAGCAGTAAATAAGCATACATGTTTTATTAAAGCTGAAATACGACTATCGCAGCTGAATAAAATATCTGACTGAAATAGAAGCTGAATAACCATGTTCTCAATTGAAATATTAACATTAATTCAAGTGTTTCATTTTGTTTGAATAACTTGCTTAATAAAAGCTATTCCAGCATTTATATGTAACTAAATTTACACAGTTCAACAAAGAGATGAATAACAGTTTATAAATCTGTTTAAATATCGTTTATATAGCCTAGCTAATAAAACCTGATATTGAATTGAATAGCAGCTGTAATGTACATCACTATTAAACTGATCCAATTATAAGCTGAAGTAAAATAATACACAAGCTTTACACAGGTGTCTTAATTGACTTTTATTCAACCACTGAACAATTAGTTGAATTACAGTTTATGTCTCTAATGTAACGCCTTTTAACTAGCTTTGCCAATTAAACCTTATACTTAGTTGAATAATAGCTGTGGCTTAAACCAATAGTCAACAAAATAAACTACAATTAAAATAAAAGTTGCCCACATGCCCTTTTCGCTCAATTTTCCTAAAACATCTGCTATGTTTCCGAGCCTGCCGCACACTAGCGGAACTATCAAAAACTTTCTCTTCATATCTTTCAATTCTAGCCAAAAAACATTGTTGTTCACTCTTGGTGCCTCATGGTGATGAGCGAACATCTCCTTCAACATCATAATCGTTACTCCTCGCACGGAGAATATATAAAATAACAATTAATGTATGTGAAACCATAAATGGTGGTAACCATTAATTATACTGGTGGGGACCAGTATCGCATCGCTTCACGGTGTTTCTCTCCGAGGTCTCTACGTTGGAGACGACGAGAAAAAACTTTAGTGATCGTCAGTCGGTGCGAATCAAAACAAACCCAAAAAAAAGGAGAGAGTTCCTCTCCCATGTGCGCATCAGTAAACAGAGTTCACACAATAGATCGCTAGAATAACTATACAAGCCACAGTGGTACATGAGCGTCTTCCAACCGGACATTTTTGCCTGTTGAAGTGGCGGACTTAGTCCGTGCTTTAACCTACCCCGCAGTGGGATGTTAGGCAAAAATGTCGTTGGTTCGAGTACCACTGTACACATGCCCTTTTCGCTCAATTTTCCTAAAACATCTGCTATGTTTCCGAGCCTGCCGCACACTAGCGGAACTATCAAAAACTTTCTCTTCATATCTTTCAATTCTAGCCAAAAAACATTGTTGTTCACTCTTGGTGCCTCATGGTGATGAGCGAACATCTCCTTCAACATCAAAATAAAAGTTGTTTGAATGCCGTAGTAAAGCCTCCGAAGTGTTCGTAATTTTGGCTCAATATTTCTTCTTCAACTTAAAGTTATGCTAGATAAATGATATAGATATTCATTGAATTCAGTTAATTCTTAAGTTTTCGTTCCTGGGTTGTTCATTTTTGGTGCAGGTGAAAAAGTATTGACGTGTTTTCAAGAGCTCACATGCTTCTGTTTACATAACCCATCAAAATAACAGCAGAAAACATTGTCATATCTTTTAATCGTCTCTTGTTCAACAGTTCAACATGCCCTTGTCAGTAATGCACGTATTAAACCGAACATCCAATATCAAAGCTTGTGTACAGCTTGCTAATTCAGACGTTTAATAACAACATTTAGAAGCTTTAATTAAGCACTGATGTTGCTTATTTACAGACAACGCTATAAATAGAATGTCAATGTAGCTCAATTCGGCTACTATTCAATATATAACTTCATTCAATTCTAGGATAGCGCAGTTGGTAAGTCACGTAGTTGAGGATACAAAGGTTGATGGTTCAAATCTCGCTATTAAATGTTAATAATTAAATGTTACATAATGTTTCTGTTAATGTACACGTATAATAATACCAAATTAAATATGCATAGTATAAAATGTTTGTATCGTATGGAAAATCATACAAAAATACCGAAAATATTTTTTTAAGCATTGAAATAAGTTGAACAAAAGTTCTATAAAATACACCACAGCTTTTTAATATGCTTAATGAAGTTGAAGAAAAATGTCGTTATTACTATTAAGTAACTAGGAGAGAATATATTATTGATAAAAAAAAACTCGATTAGCTCAACAAAGGTCACTTTTACTCTCGGAATCAGCCTCAAGTTGTGTGTAGCACTTAAACAGCAGTTATTCAATTATCTGCTGAACTCTATTGCTGCAAACTTGCTTCTTAAGCATATGCAATTGCTAGTGTCCAAAAGCACTTGGCGACAGCTTGATAACTTCTCCAAATTTGTGTGAATAATGCCTGAACAAAAGCAGTGATTGAAAATAGTTCAGAGATTATTCAACACACTGCTGAATTAAATCGCCAAAATGATGTTTATTTAATGAGTGATTGTTTGTTGGGTTGTCCTCTATCGTCAGAGAGTAGTGGAGCAAAGTGGAAATAAAAAGAAATGTTTACCTATTGTTACACGTTTGTATGATGCGGCTGCTACTTCTCGGTCTGCACACAGGCTATTGTAAAGCCTCCGGGTGCGTGAG
Organism: Aedes japonicus; assembly: GCA_034211315.2. NCBI lineage: Eukaryota > Metazoa > Arthropoda > Insecta > Diptera > Culicidae > Aedes > Aedes japonicus. Next base: position 29,954 of record JASCZW010004397.1, read on the forward strand.
GAACAAAGCCTCAATCGACGTGATGGGATGGTGCGGTGTTGATGAGATGTGATGATGATGATGATGATGATAGCCGTCGTGGGGAGAACAATATTCTTCCCACTTTCGGTGTCGATTACGGGTCGTTGGATGGTCCTTTACTAGGCTCGCCTGTAAAGGCCACTTCCTTCGTCCGAACGTCGCACTATAGCAATTGCTTCCTAAAAACTAGTTAACAGAATGAAAACTCTCGCGCATCCAGTTTGTTTCTTTTAAACAATTCCCCTCCAAAAACAAAAGAACCTCACTCCACTTCCGGAGAACACTTTGCTTTTGGTAACTCATTTTACACTCGCCAAAGAATGCGTTCTAAGCTATGTTCACGCGGCTGAAACCAACGGTGTTTACTTTAAAGAGTATATTCGCTGTTTTGTTTAGTCGTAGTACTTATCCTCTAGTAAAGTTGAATAAATCAATACTCCCGGATAACTGCTCAAAACTGAACATTAACATCATAGGTTAAACCTAGATATACATCCGACGGACTTATTTATACTACGCTGCCCTGGGATGCATAGTTGACGTAAGCGCCAAGACGACCAAAATTCACTTTTTTGATGTTTTGCATTCTTTACCCTACAATACATTGCCTCCAAGTAAAAACAAAAAAAGATTCTTCGAAAAATTGTGAGATAAATTGAAAAGAACGGTTTGGCGTAAGCACCATTTGGTCGCATGAATGACGTCTCTCCCCATATATGTTGACCCATAGCTATGCATAGCTGACTTTACACATCACGGGTGGCTGTAAGCGAAGTTGAATGCACCAGGGAAAGCAGATTAGAGATTACATACATACTTGCCATCTACTGACCTCTGGAAAACACCTGCCAGTTCCTTACGATCTGTGGGGATAATGTATCCCTCATTCTGCCTTCATAGACATCTGGAGTTGAAAATGGGATAGAATTGATGATTTTTTTCCTTAGCGAGAAAGTGGAAAGGAATGAGTCTGGAATTCTGATATATAATCATAACCACAGGTAGTACAAATGCATAAGGAACTAGCAGGTGGGTATTGAAATTGACGTTGGGTGTTGAAATTGAAAGCTCACAGTTTTCCGAGTAGTTAGAAGACCGCCATAACACCACCTCGGCCTTCAAAAGCTCTGCGTGTATGCGCGTAGGATTACAAAGCAAGGCCATTCTGAGGGAGCCTGGGTTCAATTGCTTGAATTTGAAAGAACATTCAAAGGAATCTGACAGCTGCATATCGAGAACCAGTGGCTTAATGCCATCCCCTGAGTTTATCACTCAGTTGACAAAATCTGGAAAATTGTAGATTCTTTTCGAGGAACGTTTCTCATCGTGCGCTCAACCGATGCATGAAATGAATCCGCTGACATATAAGTATGCAGGCTCAAGATACTTCAAATTAATTAGAGCAGTTTCAATCATAGGCGAGCTGATGAGTAAAGCCAACAGCACCATCAAATCCCAGTTTTTGTTTTGCCTTGAACAATTGTCCAGCCACAAAGTAACGACGGCGTTTGAGCCAAGAAAAGAGAAAAATTTATTAAAAACGCTGGCAATGTGATAAGCTTTCCGTCCTGCAATCACATCGTTCCACAGAAAGGTATAAACGGGTCCATTTAGAGAGCCTCAAAGGGGAGCAAATGTTTCGTTGAATGCGACGATTCTTTAGCAAACATTAACTTCTTTGAATGATTCCATTCTTGGAAGCTGGACCACCTGCAATCATAAAATGAGATATATGTAATTCACAACGACTGATGCACTTAAAAGGTTACCTTTTGAAGATCAACAGAGAAAACCGATTTGCTGATTTTCGCATTTGATCGATCGCTATCATATCATATCTCGCCCAGCAATCGCTCGTGATCCTTCCAACTCAAATACAACTTGAATTGAACTTCGTTCGTTGTTGATTTTCCCTGATTATTATCATCAGCTTTAGCAGAGTGCCCTGTTTGCTCTTCATAAACACGATGGGCTTGACAACGTTCACACTCTTCATTTCACAGTTGGGTAAATTTTATGTTCAGGTCTCCCAACATCTTACAGTAGAAACTGTAACTGCAACATTCTTGTTTTTTTTTTCGCCAACTGACGCTCTTTGAAAGAGTCGAACATTTTCTGGACTGATAAGGCCGATGGTAGATATCGTCTAAGTGAAATGGGAGCTTTGCTGGTTGAAACTTTTCGGTATTCGTGAAGCCAATCGGCGAGAGCCAAGTTACGACATATTATTACGAACATAGCAGCCTGGTTTTTACGCCAAACTATGAGAATAAACGTTCAGTAATATGCCTGTTTATTCGCATAAGCTGGCGTATGCGTTTTAAAGATGATAAAAAAAAAATGAAACTGTTCTTATTATCTTGCTGGCCCACTTTAATACGTAAAACTTCATCAAATGGACAGAACATTTGCCCATGATTGTTGGTATACATTGCATTTCAGCTAAAACCTGGAAACACGCGTTTTCCCAACAATCATACCGATGGTGGTTACGTCAACTATGAATCCCAGGGCAGCCCAGGTAACACTATTTCTTCTTCTGTGCTTCGTAGGGCCACCTTTTGACCTCCATCGCTTTACGCACTAACTGTAGCTCATCATCTTGGTCTGACGCAACTTCTATTTCTGTCCATGTAAGTTCCAAACATCCTTGATCCAAGGCGTATAAGAAGTGTTTTTCCTCGCCTCCTCGAAAGGGTCGACTTTCTGTGTTTCAGGTGTCAATCGAGAAAGTACATCTGCCACATTCTCGTTTCCTGGAATACGGTGAATAGAGAAATCAAAAGGTTGCAATCTTAAGGCCCATCCTTCTGCTCGGGTAATGGCACTCCGCATCGGTCCGTACTAAAATTGATCTAGTCAATAGATAGGATTTAACTCAAGGGTCATTCCAGTTGGATCTTACCACCACAAAAGAGCAAAAGTAAATCAGTATGTTAAATACTGCCCAGAATTTTCAAAGGTTTTACCCATCCAGAACAGAAAGTGTGGCCAATCGCGCGTGATATTATCATTAAGAGAAACACTGAAAAATTAATCATCGTAATGTATTTTTCCAATATTTTTTCAATCGATGTGGATAAAATAATTCGATACTATGGAATTTAATTGTTCTCCCCTATTTAAATGTTATTATACTTGTATCAGTAGACTTGCTTCGAAAGCATTCTTTATACTTGTCACGCAATTCTACATAAAATGTAGTTGAATTTATGGTGAATCTTTCTTCCATTTTTGTCAACTTAATGCAGCTTCTATATTAAATAAACAACGGTTCAAATTACAATAATAAAATATAAAGAGTGGGCAATAGGACACAGTAGCATCAGCATAAAATATATTATCTGTGTGTACGTAAACGTAACCAGTTGTTGTTACCCAAAGGAAGTATCTATTATTGTAAGGCTAATAAACATAAAGTTTCCGGAACGCAAGATAAGTCCAACAAGATGTGGTACCTGGTACATATTACACAATCTCGTACTTATCCGGGTAGAATATGGTTTCGGTTGAATACTTAACATCCGATTCGTCATCGACCAGTTGCACCTTCACGGCCTGCAAATCGGCGTATGGAATTTTCGACGAAAACGATACCTAACAGCGAGAGAATGTTTTAAGAGACCGAAATGAAATATAAACAAGCTTAACATTGACTTACATCCAGTGGGAAGAAGTCAGCCGGGATCGAACTGGGTACGGTGAACTCCATAGAACCTTGCTTGCTGGATGCATCAATGACGGGTAGATTCCACTGCAGAACATTCTTGCGGGAATCGTGATGGTAGTCGCCGTCGCATTCTGCTATAGATGGTGTGATTCCCATGCTGTCAAGGAATAACAAAAGTAAGCCAAAGGGTTCCACATCCTAAGGACTAACACAAGACTTACGGCAATGGAATTGTTATGCAGACATCCTGAAGCTCAAGTCTGGTATGTTCCAACTCGTATTCAATGTTAACATCACAACCACCATCAGCATTCTCAGAAGGCCAGCAATTTACTAAAAAGAAAATTGAACATTAGTCTGTATTACACCGACAGAATCCCCCTTGGGAACACATACTGGTCAGAGGAATAGCAGACTCATCTTGCGTCTGGTAGCGCCATTTCAAAACACCAACATCTGTATTCATAGGGAACGGTTTTGCTGGATTCTTCAAACCGATTTGATTCTTGCTCTTGAAAAGTTCTTTATCAACATTAGGATGCGTCTGCAGTTGAATGCCTCGTTGGTCTGCGTTTCGCAATTGCACCTTAATTCGGCCATACTTTTCGTCTGAAATGCGCAGTGTCAACAGCCCAGACAATTCAAATGATTGTAGACCCCCGTCACGACCGATGCGGACCACAATCTTGTCTTCCATGCGAAGATGCACTCTGTATCAGAGACACGTAGTTAACAGGGAATTGGACATTATTTCATCAAACTGATACTTACTCATCCATTGGAACATCTGAAATTGGTTTAGCCTTAACCAACGCCGAAGCAGATGAAGGCGTTGGATTAGCAACGACCTTCTCGCCTTCACTCTTAAGCTGATCCACAAAAGTATCCGCATCTCGATTTTTGCCTCCCAGCTTCAGCGCGTTCCTGGCGACAGCCGGTTTCCTTTAATTTAGAAAATCGTTAGTTACAAACTTGCTGTTCTCTGGTTCGAAATAGAATTCAACTCACGCAGCAGGTGCTGCCGGTTTAATTTCACCCATAGCAATCGATGGGGGTGTAATTGAAATATGATTCGATATCCCTACGCTCGAGCTGCTTCCAAAACCTTCGGAACTTCCACCACCGTACGGTCGACCACTGCCACCCATTTTCTTCTGTTCCATACGTTGCCGTTGCAGTTCCTTCGCCCTTTCACGACTCTTCTGCTTGGCTTCTCGTTCCTGCGTTTGTCGCACCGCTTGATAAACCTTCTCCTCGTGAGAATCCATTTCAACGAACGTTTTAATTTGAGCCAGGTTCACACTTTCCCTGTACCCAAGGGCAACAATTTCGTCGAAAGCAAAAATCAAATCAAATGCATTCTCGATGATTTCCTTTTCTTCCAATGTGCGGCAATATTCTGGAATCTGAAATATTATTTAGCCAACTATTACAACCGACCAGGGTCTGAATCCTCACTAGCCACTTACCACTTTGGAGAAAAGTCGCAACGTTTCCAAGTCCTCCAGGATGTTACTGGCCTTGGTAGTGATCAGTAGCATATACAGCTTCTCCAGCGGCTGATAGACATACCGTACGGAATCCGTCTCCACAAAAGTGTGCTGTTTTCCTGAAGTCATAAGTTTCGGAAAAGCAGCCAGCAGACCTTCAATGCGCGCCTTGGTCATTTCAACGAATTGCCGAGATACGATTGCTACGGTGAGATAATCGGCATTGTAAAGGAATTCTTATAGCCCAGCATCTATTCATACTTACTTTTGCCTGCTTTCGTGCAGACGGCGGCTGCTATTAGTACCATTTTAAATATGGATCTTCAGATACCAGTTCTTGGCGAGGGCATAAACACCAACAGCGATGGGATCAACACTCGCAAGTTGCAAGTCGCACGAAAGCTTGCAAGATTCCGGCTGACGTGTGAAGTTGTGACGTTTGCCCTTTGACTGCTATTTTTTGTTGCAGTTAAACCGCAATATATCGCCCCAGAAGCGATACCAATCAAACGTTTTCTTCTAGGATCGTACTATGTACATTACTTTTCATGAATATTGCAAAAGATGCAGCTAAAATATGGCTTTTTCTGTGGATTTTCAACGAGCAAAAATCTCATTTCCGATCGACACACACTACTTTTTGGTTTTCTTGCTTTTTCAGTTTTGATGACAGATCACCACAGATTTGATCATTCGTTTTCTGGCAGGGATTCTCAATATTTCTATGCTGTTGTAAAGCTCCGAAACACGGTAAAATGAAAATAATTAGTACACGTGTAACGATTAAAGGCCACCCGGATAAAAATAACCATACAATTACAATACAATAATATAAAATAACATTAAAATCTATTTCCGACCATGCATCTTATTGTCCATGAATTAGATAAATGAAAATTGCATATTTTCATTACAACAGATTTACAATTCACTCTGCATGCCAGGATTTTCAACAATTGAGAAGCAATACAATTTATACTAATTGACTCAAATTTGTTCGGAAAATTATGATTTTTTCTACAGTTAAGATACATAACAACCCCCCTTTTCTATTGTCGATGTCTCAACTTACATTAGATTCTATTGTGGTAACAATAACTCCTATTGTCATCTTATAGTTGTGAATAATACTATTAATTGTACATACTATAGATTTTATAGTATGGTTACAATATATTCAATTGTAAATCTATGAGAATTTTTTATTCAGGCAGTACCTGAATAAAAAATTCTCATAGATTTACAATTGAATATCGGGCAGTATTGACCTAAAATTTAAAGAGGTTACAGAATTTTGGTCAATATTACCGAGCGGAATTTTGACAATCGATCTGCATGGAACGGAATGTCACCTTAACTTACGGAATAATTGAGCGAAATATTTTTCCGAAAGTAAAAGTGACAGCTCCGATTAGTTTACGTGCAAACCTTACAAATTCCAATTTTATTTTTCGTTCGTTTCAGGTGGATACTGCTACACAAATTTCTTTTCGATTCTTTATTTTTCCGTTTCAGTAAACGGAATTTACCATGGGTTTGGGATAGAAAAAGAAATTTCTTTCCAAAGGTCGGTATCGTGTTCGAAAGAAATTTCTTTTTCTATCCCAAACCCATGTTAAATTCCGTTTACTGAAACGGAAAAGTAAAGAATCGAAAAGAAATTTCTGCTGCAGTATCCACCTGAAAAGAACGAAAAATAAAATTGGAATTTGTAAGGTTTCCACGCAAACTAATGAGAGCTGTCTCTTTTACTTTCGGAAAAAAGTTCCGCTTGATTATTCCGTAAGCGAAAGTGGCAATTCGTTCCATGCAGATCAAATATCAAAATTCCACTTGGTAATATTGAACAAAATTCCGTAACCTCTTTACTTTTAGGGTCGATACTGGGCTCAACACGATACCGTCCTTAAGGCTGGTTTACAGTTCGGGAAATGCCTCACTGGATTTTGAAACGGGATTTCGCTCGGGATTTGGCTCGGGAAATTTTCCAGATGACATCTCTCCACATTTCTCCACACTCAGTGTCAATCAAGTTTAACGTCTCAGATTTTACGTTTTGTTTACATTTTTGTATGTTTTTTCTTTCAAAAGCATTGTAAAATGGACAGTTTTGAAGAAAATTTGTTGCTAGTGGCTGCTTCAATATTATCTATTGGCTTTCTATTAAAAAGAAAGCGAAATTCGAACAAAAACACCAGGAGATGCTGGGTAAATCCTTACTTACGACAAAGGAATACTAAGGGGAGATTTGCGAAAAATGTAAGTAATAGCTATTCCTTTCCGAAGTACCCCACAATTCATATTTATATTATTCCACAGTTTGATGACATGCGAGAATGGAACAGTGAGTTTGCTCAAAACTTTCATATGGAACAAGAGCAATTTGAAGAACTGTTCCAAAGAGTGAAACGTCGTCTGGAACCGAAGAGATGTACTCGCCGAGATGGAATCAATGCAAAGCAACGTTTGGCCTACACACTCGAGTAATTAGATACTGGATTGATGGCTTCCCCAAACCAACGCGATTTTTTCGCAGCGATTATCCGTTCGAGCGGACTGGTTGCCAGCGTTTAGCACATTCAGCTTGCTTACCATGGCTTCTTACTGCCAGCAGCCAGTTCAGTTGACCGGGTAATATTGTCGCTGTCACAGCGATAAAATTGCATTAGTTTGGGGAAGCCTTGATACTGCATACTATGAACAAATAATTTTATTTTTTAGGTATCTGGCTGGTGGACCTTTTTTCGAAAGGTATGCTGCAAGCAACTACCGTATCAGCAAAGCCTCAAGCTGCATTATTATAAAGAAGACTTGCCAGATCATTTACGAGGAGCTCGCAAAAACGGAGTTTATGGCATACACGAAAGAAAACTGGTCGGCAGTGGTGCAAGAGTTCAAAAAGAGGTGGAATATGCCAAACTGTCTCGGTTCGCTGGACGGTAAACATGTACGCATCAAGTGACCAGCAAATGCTGGTTCATTATATTACAATTACAAGGTGAATGATTCCATAATTTTTCATTTCATATAACCACTTTTATTCAACAACTTTACTACTCGTAGATGATCCTGAAGCTTACTCGATACTTGCCTTTAGTTTTCTGAAACTTTTATGCTCCATGTAGATAGGTCATTTACATGACAAGATCTCTGTGAACATTAATTTAAACCAAAGTGGCGAAGGGTATATCACAGCCATTCAAGCTTGCATCTCAGCGTGTGTAAAATTTCGCAACAGTCAATTTAAAAGGAATCGCCAAATGACAATAAACAACTAGCAAAAAGCAAATCTGTCAGTTTTGTAGCCGCTATGTGGCATCTAACTGCACGTCAAAACATCATGTCAATATTGGGTGGCATATGGCGAACGACGAAGTGATATTTTGACATGCTAGCAGATGCCACAACTTCAAGACATCAGTGGACACATCGACTAAGTGAACTACGTTGCGTTAGTGAAGCAAGAATTGCTAACGCAAGTGCTTGCTAGCGATTTGAAAATTTACACAAAGTTATCGAATAATTTTGTTCTTGCTTAAACGTCTGTCTGTGGGTATATCTTTGATGATCGATTCTCCTCGTCGACCTTCTCTTTGATTTACTATGGTGAAATAAGCGATTTTCTGCCTGCGATTACAGTTCAAGGATCGATTGTTGCTCAATATTCCGGGTATGGACTGGAATGAGTGCCGTGCTTAATCAATATACGGATAGTCTCTAAATTTGGACGTTGATATGTTGATTAAATATTACATGTACTTACCATCATTATTGAGATGTGTGTTGATTTTGAACGATGACATTCAGTCATGATAAATTTAAGCTGCTGAGCAGAGCTTGGTAGGCAATTGAAATTAATACTGAGAAGTGCCCGGATGCAACACGATATACTACTTTACACGCCTCTCTTTCATTTGTATCGCTGTCCATGTTTTACTCACTTTTCGTAAAAAGTGGAACAACAGTTGTTACTCATAAATTGAATTGTTCCACTTGTTACGAAAATTGAGTAACTTTTCCGTGAGAAAAAAAGGACAATGATACAAATGAAAGAGAGGCAGTTTTGAGCGTGTAAGTTTCTTATGAAACTTCCTTGATCTATTCTCGACAACTTATTCAAAACGACGTATCATATTTTGAAAACAAAGAGGGGAAGTAAGATTCAAACCTAAACTTCTCAAAACTCTCTGCACCCCCACGGAAACTAGCATCACCATATGTTAGAAAAATGGCATTCGTTATGTTGGTAAGTTTGCGTGAACGTGCTAATTAATTAAATTAACTTTTGGATCATACTCCTCTTTTTGTTTACAAAATCAGATACGTCGTTTTGAAAAAGTTGTCGAGTTTTGTCAGAAGCACTATTATTTTTCTTGTTTATCGAATGTTTATATTCTACGTTGCTAGTTATGGACGGAGTACCAATAAAGTAATTGATTTTACCTTTTATCTACTATAAAGCAGAATGTTAAAATTACTTAAACCTATCTTTTCAATTTCCAATTTAGTTACGAACATATCAAACTTTTACTTATCATGCATTATATGGTTTTAAATTGCAGCGCTACCATAGCATTATATTGATGGCAGCAAGTGATGCTAACTACCGATTCATTTTTATCGATGTTGGGTCTCCCGGTGCAGACGGCGATGTGAATGTTTTCTCCAGGACTGAATTCGGCAAGCACATTTTAGAGGACACTCCGTTTTTGAATTTACCACAAGATGCTCCTATCAGTAATGAGGATATACCGCACTTTTTCATAGCAGATGATGCGTTTCCTCTATCCCGTCGAATAATAAAACCATACGGAACATCTAACGAACTTACTAACGACCAACAGATCTTTAACTATAGACTCTCGCGTGCGCGTCGCACTGTTGAGAATGCATTTGGCATTTTAACGATGCGTTGGGGATGCCTTCTTTCTGAGTTTCTTTGTGCTCCAGACAAGGTCAAACTTATTGTTGCTGCATGCTGTGCCCTTCATAATTTCCTTTTGAACAGAAACGCAGCATACGGCAGGACTGCAGACCGGTATGATAAAGATGGACAACTTATCGAGGGAGAATGGCGGACATTACATCAGATGGATCCAGTTAAAACTCAAAGACGTGGACGTCCACATGAATCCGGAAGTTTTGTTCGGCGTAAGTTGACCGGATATTTTAACAACGTTGACATTTTACCATTTCAGTTTGAACGTGCTAAGTGTGTTTAACTTATAGCATAGTAAATTTAAAAAATGCAAGCTAATAAAGCAATACATAACAAATCCGCACATAGTAAGAGATGTTTTGATTCGTGTTTTTGTCTAAAACAAACCTCTTGAGAAGTAAGTTGTGATCAAAGATGGGACGGATTAATTAGTATGAGTTTGAATAAATTGCTGCTGGCTCATTTCAGACGCAGAATATGATGAACTTGTTGCGCTTCGTCCTTTCTACAACGTTGTTTAACAGTATTTTGATTGAACTCTAATGTATACGGCTTTAGCGCTCTAGTAGCACTGAGCAATACTAAATTGTTGAACGATCGAATCATTTAGTATGAACAACAGTAGCTAGCGGGAGTTCTCCATTAGCTCAGTCAGTAAAGGCGCAGCTACAAAGCAACACCATGCTGGAGGTGGCTGGGTTCGATTCCCGGTCTGGTCGAGGAATTTTTCGTTAAGGAAAATTGCTCGACTCCCTGGGCAATAGCGTATGATTGTACTTGCCACACAATCATACTAATGCAAAAATGGTACCTGGCATCGCAAACTCTCAATTAATAACTGTGGAAGTGCATCTAGAACACTAAGTTGAGAGCCAGCAATAAGCTAATTGTGAAAAAAATAAGCTTGAAAATGCTAAAAAAGAAGAAGAACAGTAGCTAGCGCTCTAACGTTGTGGATATTTATGATCAAACAATATACTGATATATAAAGTTGTCTGCTTCTTGAAACGAGCTATAGGCAAATAAGCCTTATAATACATAAATTACTCGTCCCACTCGTTTGGGAGTACGCACTAGTCCGAAAGACAAGTTAACGGAATCATTCAAAAATTGCAATGATGGGGACTGAAAGCTTCTAGTGAATATAGTTCCTATATATATGGAACGTACTTTACGATGTCTAACAGAAGGCGGTATTGGGAAGACATAAATTATAAAAAAGATCCTTCGAGTGGGGCAAGAGTAGGAACCCAACAAACAAACGACAGCCGTAAATAAGCATACATGCTTTATTAAAGCTGTATTACGACTTTCGTAGCTGAATAAAAAATCTGGCTGAACTATAAGCTGAATAACCATGTTCTCAATCGAAATATGAACTTTAATTCATGTGTTTCATTTTGTTTGAATAACATGCTTAGTAAAAGCTTTTACAATATTTATATGTAACTTAATTTAAACAGTTCAACAAAGAGATGAATAACAGTTTATAAACCCGTTTAAATTTCGTTTATATAGCCTAGCTAATAAAACCTTATATTGGATTGAATAATAGCTGTAATGTACATCACTATTCAACTGATCCAATTATAGGCTGAAGAAAAATAGTACAAAAGCTTTACACAGTTTTCTTAATTGACTTTTATTCAACCACTGAACAATTAGTTGAAATACAGTTTATGCCTCTTATGCAACGGCTTTTAACCAGCTTTGCCAATTAAACCTTATATTTAGTTGAATAATAGCAGTGGTGTAAATCAATAGTCAGCTAAATAAACTACAATTAAAATAAAAGTCGTTTAAATTCCGTGGTAAAGCCTCCGAAGTGTTCGTAATTTTGGTTGATCAATATTACTTCTTCAACTTCAAGTTATGCTGGATCAATAATATAATAATATAAATGATATATTCCTCTATTTTCGTTTATGAGTTGTTCAAATTTGGTTGGTGCCGGTGAACAAGTATTGACCTGTTTATAAGACCTGAATTATGGTCAACTGCTTGGAGCAAATAGCTCACAGGCTACTCTTTACATTGCCCACCCCAAAAGAAAACAGCGCAGTGTTAACAAATAACATCAGAAAACATTGTCATATCTTTTAATCGTCTCTTGTTCAACATGCCCTTGTCAGTAATGCACGTAGTAAAACCGAACATCCAATATAAAAGCTTGTGTACAGCTGGCTAATTCAGACGTTTAATAACAAAATTTACAATGTTTGATTGAGCACTGATGTTGCTTATTTACAGACAACGCTATAAATAGAATATCAATGTAGCTCAATTAAAGCATCACTTATGCTACTATTCAATATATAACATTGACCTTATATAGACAATTCGTTTATACTTCATTCAATTCCAGGATAGCGCAGTTGGTATGTCACGTAGTTTAGGATACGAAGGTTGATGGTTCAAATCTCGCTATTAAATGTTAATAAATAAATGTTACATAATGTTTATGTTAATGTACATGTATAATCATATCAAATTAAATATGCAATAGTATAAAATCTCTGAATCGTATGGAAAATCATACAAAAATAAAGAAATTTTTATAAGAATTTCAAAAAGTTGAACAAAAGTTCTATTAAAGTCACCACAGCTTTTTGTAATATGCTTAATGATGTTGAAATCATGCATTTTAATAAGCAAGGAGAGAAAAAAATTCCCTTAGCTCAACAAAGGTCACTTTGACTCTCGGAATCAGCCTCAAGTTGTGTGCAGCACTTAAACAGCAGTTATTCAATTATCAGCTGAACTCCATTGCTGCAAACTCACTTCTTAAGCATATGCAGTTGCCTGTGTTCAAAATCGCTTGGCGACAGCTTAATAACTTCTCCAAATTTGTGTGAATAATGCCTGAGCAAAAGCTGTGTTTGAAAACAGTTCAGAGATTATTCAACACGCTGCTGAATTAAATTGCCACAATGATGTTTATTTTATGAGTGATTGTTTGTTGGGAATGGCTTAGAATGGACTTCAAATCGATTCTAGTTCGGAAAATAATCATCAACTCTGTTTTTAACCTGTAATCAGTATGCCATAATGAAATAATATCCAATAAATTGAAAATTAAAGCATTAAATGATTTTATGCTAATTTCTAGCAATAAAAATCTATTGAAATCTAAACATTTTAACAAAGCATATAATTGAATACTAATAATATAGATGATTTATTAGGGTTCAAGAATAAGCATGTTTTTGTTATATATATTTTGTTATTAGAGATTCAATAACTTTATCAACTTTTACTTCTCTTCTAGATCTTTCAATTTTTCGTTTGCTTGCTTAATAATGTCCATGCAAAACTGCATACCTTGCATGAACGGCATTAGGCGCAATCTTTGATCTAGCTCAACGTGAAATTCTTTGAATTTGAGCTGAGTAACTTCCTCCGTTGAATTCCTAGAATCCACCAGTTTTGATAATGTAGCCGCCACTGAAAACAATGTTTCGTCCAAAAGTTCGTCCGAGTTGCCGTTCTTTTTGGTACGGCTTCGACTGCGGCTCGATGGTGTCACAGAAACTGTGAAGGCCTGGAAAGTAATTTGTAAAGTGTTCTTAGTTTCAATAATTTCAAATTCATTACAAAAGCAAACCTCGTTTTCTTCTGACAGCCATTCTTCCTCGAACTCTGCAGGTTTTTTAAGAGCTGTCGTTGACGAACGGTCTCCGATGGAGACCGTGTAAGCACTCCGGGCACAGGGCGGCAGAAAAATACTCATAGCTTCAGCTAATGGCCATCGTTCCTGATATATATCGAGTCGCTGAGACCCATCCGACTGGTAAAGCTCCAACACATCTGCTGGTGCACCGGATTTATCACAAATCTTCTGCAGTTTAGCTTTATCAAGATATATTCTAGAAATTTACGAATTAGTTTATTTAAGTTTACTTTAACAAAGCATGTTTTTTACCTGGTCGATTCCCTCAGAGCATCCCAGTACTTTCGGCACTCATGGACACTGATCAGTGAATCAAAATTCGTGAATACATGAATGATAAAGACATTGTCCTAACTTTTCAATGTTGGGACAAAAAATAATGTATCTTTATCATTGTTGCATACTCAACACAATAATGACAAACTGCATGGCAGTTGAATCAAGATATTAATGTTTCACAACATCCGATTGTTATTTTGGAAAGAGACAAGGCGGTGTTTGTATATTGCTTTGTATGCAACATAAATAAATTCAATAATGTCACATGTTGCATCTACCGAAAAGAGACAATGTTTAATTTTATCCCTCTTTCTCTCTCAAAAGTTTTGTCGAGTGATAGGGGATAGTTGGTAAAGATGGAAGATCCATACCTACTGCTTTAATGAAAAACAAACGATTTGCTATAAATTTCAGTTTTTTCTGTTAACATGAACTAAAGTTTATCATGCATGTTGTTTTATTATCATAAGATAATTAATTTATTCCTAAAAAAAATGTTTTGCAACAGTTAGTGTTCATCTTTTCAACCATTGTCCGTTTCTAGCGGCATTCTCCTATTTATTGCATACGTTTCATCAAAGCTTTTGCAATCCCGACTAGTGCTGTTTTTCTAATATTTGAGCGATCAGTAATTTCCGTTCCTTGTGGCATTTCCTCAGTGCATTTTGTTGCGTTGTGTTGTTTAAAAAAAAAATAAAAAAATGGAGTCTACATTTGTTAAAGAGGACAAAGAAAATGTTTCCCAAAAAGTTCGAAACATATTTCGTTCCGAGAACGGGGATCATAGTTGTAGCCTGGGTCTTAATTGCAAGTTCAGTCCGAAAACGTTTCTGTTGACAAATTGTTTGCGCCAAATCAAGAACTCTCACCCGGAGAGTTACAATGTGTTTCCGGTGGGTATGGGTTACTTTTGAAGATATTATGTAAAATATTTCCAAGCTATCGTGAGGCGCGTCAAATCACATAAGGATTCGATTACAAGATGATACAGAGTGCTCATGAGAACGCTGGCCACATCCAGGCATGCTGCGGGTACCTATGGAGATGTGGCCAGTTTTTGATCTGAACCAAAACATTCCATGCGATATCTCTAATAACATTTGAATTCGATAATTGCCCAAAACCTTATTAGCATGTTTTAGGTGCATCCGGGGAAAAGCCTTCTTTTTTTTACTCGGACAAGAACATATCATGCTACACCCCAAATCACATACGAAATCCAAAATAAGAGCAATAGTAGCAGAATCAAGTGTCAAGAACTACATTGGCCACATCTGGATACGATCTGGGTCAGTGATGGTAAATTTACTGTATTTTGGTGTTTCTCTTCAGCTCACCTAGAATCTACAATTTTATCTGTAGATAATTCAACAATACCAAGTTGCGATATGCATTCAACCACGTTAATTGAATCTTCTGGAAAATCAAAAGATATTATGTAATAATCTGGGATAATATTGATCATGCTAAGTTTGCCTTGCAGCTAAAATAGATACAGTTACAATTGGTTCAGCCAAATCAGAACCAAGAGCCTATCGAGAATCATCAGTTTTGTTCGGCATATTCAATCATAACTTTTCAACTTCAAGATGCATTCTTGAAGTTTATAATCAACAACCAATTTTAGAGATTCATATCCATAATATGCCAAAAAAATATTCTGTGAGGATTGACTATCCAATAATGTCGGTTGACCTAAAACAAGACCTACTGAACATGGTTGAATACATATCGTATACTTGTATTGCCTTAAAACCTACAGTTAATATTTCAGCTCCTAATTTTTGAGCTTCAGAACTGTATGGCTGATAAAGAACATCCCAGATAATCTCATAATGTCTGCTAACCTTCCAGAAGATTCAATAAACATGTTTGAAAACGTATCATAACTATGTGTAACCGAAAAAGGTACAGTTACAATTATAGATCCTATGTTCAGTACTCCAGGACAGGTTGGATGACTTAGAATATCCCAGATTATCTCATAATGTTGATTGCTTGTTCATAAGATCCAATGAACATAGTTGAACACATATCGTACATTTGCATATCTGCTACAGTTTCAATGGTAGATCCTAATCTATGAACTAATGAACAGCCTAGTATACCCCAGAACATCCCAGATTTCATCATAATGTTGGTGAACCTTCCAGAAGATCCATTGAATATGGTTGAATACATATCGTACATTAGTATACCTGAAAAAGCAACCGTTACAGTTGAAGATCTTATGTTCTGAACTCCAGGACAGCTTGATTGACCTAGAACATCCCAAATTATCTCATAGTATCGGATGACCTTTCAAAAGATGCAATCAACTCCATTGATTCCATATCGCTAATTTGGATAGTTAAAAAGCTACAGTTGCAATTGTAGATCCTAAGTTAAGAACTCAAGAACAGTTTGGATTACCTAGAACATCCCAGTTTATCTCGAAATGTCTGTTGATCATCCAAAAGATTGAGTTAACAAGGTTGAATGCATATCGTAACTTTGTATAGCCGGAAAAACTATAGTTAGAACTGTAGATTCTAAGTTCTGTACTCCAGGACAGTTCGGACAACCTAGAACATCCCAGATTATATCATTATATATGTTGATCTTCCATAAGACTAAATAAACATGGTAGAATAGATATCGTAACTTTGTGTAATCGGAAAAACTATAGTTACAACTGTAGATCCTCTGTACAGAACTTCTTTATGTTCAGGATGTTCTGGGTTGAAAACCAGGCGTTAAACGCACACATTTTTTGTTTTACCCTGATAAAATAGTCAATTTGCTACAAGTTTGCAGAAGATAGTGTTCGCTTTTGTTCTGTGTGTGATTTCATACAGGCATTTTTCTTCAGGTGGAAGTCTATCCACAACAAATTTTTTATAATTATTCAGATCAGTAATTTGTTCGACAGCAACAACTGATTGTCGCTATTTTTCATGTTGCTGATAAAGCATTGTTGCTATCGGTAGTGTGTTGCAATAATGACAAAACGTTATTTTGTCGCTGTTACAGGAAAACAAGATCGTTGCAACATGTGTGCGAATCACAACATTTTCTTACAGCAACTTGTCTCTTTCCCATCATCGATGCAACATTTTGTTGTTTTCTTCGTGTGTTGTTGAAATAAATTCAAGCTACCACATATCATTGTTGCATAGTGAGAGAATAACGGGTGTATCACTCGTCAAGGTTATCTTATGTTTTTAGGTACACAAAGAGAATATTTGACACACTGACACTGATGGATTTATTCAGGGACGATGAAATAGTGCAACTGATTTGTTGCCAAATAGCATCTTTAGCCATTTTGTTGGAATACTCCTTGCTTGTTATTTGGTACAAGCAAGGATGTTTTGAAATTTCTTGGCAAAGAGCAACTTTTATGTCAATCTCCTTGTTTCGTTTAGTCGTTTTGGTCTCGCGTTTCTTTTTTTTGGCACGAACTCTATAATTTCTTCTTCCAATATTTCATCGTGGGTTAACTGCTCATCAATTTTACTCTGATTGATAAAACCATCAAACTCTTCGAGCACATCAAAATCGAAAAACTCGGAACTTGGCTCCATTTTAATATTTTTTCCCTGTTCAAGTTCAAACTTGCAAAATCCGCCCGGAAACAATTCGGAATGATTTGTTCCCGCCAAAGAAGTAGTGTGTAGAGATGAATTTTATTTCCCGGAGTAAATCCCGCGGTTGGGTTTACAGCTCAGGAAAACAGTATTTTTTGTGTAGACTTTATTCCCGCCACGGGAATTCAAATCCCGGGCTCCATTTAAAACACACGGGCGCCCAAATCCCGTGATGCTTTTTCCGAACTGTAAACCAGCCTTTAACATAATTTAAAGAATACAGTATCGACTTAAGCCCAGTATCGACCTAAAAAGTAACGAGGTTACGGAATTTTGTTCAATATTACCAAGCGGAATTTTGACAATTGATCTGCATGGAACGAAATGTCGTCACCTTCACTTATGAAATAATCGAGCGGAACATTTTTCCGAAAGTAAAAGTGACAGCTCTCATTAGTTTGCGTGGAAACCTTAGAAATGCCAATTTTATTTTTTTGTTTTTTTCAAGAATTTCTCTGCAGGAATTTCTTCTCGTTTCTTTACTTTTCTGATTCAGTAAACGGAATTTAACATGGGTTTGGGATAGAAAAATGAATTTATTTTGAACACGATATCGAGCTAAAGCAGGTATATTCAAGAGGTATACGAAAACCAAGAAAACTCGGTAAACTGAACCGAGCGTTCGCTGAATACTCGTCAAACACTTCTTTTCGAGTCAGTTCCATGACGGCTATGTCTACCGAAAAACTTAGTTATTTTAGATGACTCGATAAGACCTGAAAAATCGTCAGCCATTTTATCTCGCGTGTGCGCGCCGAATTTTTTGTTGCAAAAATTCTTCGTACTGTTTTTTGTCTGGTAAACAGTATCCACCCGAAAAGAACGAAACGACGCAAATTATTGTCAAAATTTTGCTTGGTAATTTTGAACAAAACTCCGTAACCCCTCTTCATTTTAACACAGTGAACAGAAATCCAGGCTCGAACATTTTGTTTTCAATTAACTGTGTTGGAAAAACAACGCCGCCTAGTTTAGGTTTCACCCAACTAAAAGTGACAGACTATCAAAACGCGAAGCGGGCAAGTGGCGCCATCAACATACGATTCACTAAAACTAACAGCAACGAGCTGTAATTTTAAAATGACAGTTACAGAAATTGACACACGAAGGGCACTCTAGCTTGGATGTCTGTTCTCTGTGATTTTAAGTCGATACTGAAAGAAATTTTTTTTCCTATCGCAAACCAATGTTAAATTCCGTTCACTGAAACGGAAAAGTAAAGAATCGAAAAGAAATTTCTGCAGCAGTATTTACCTGAAAAGAACGAGAAATAAAATTGGATTTGTAAGGTTTCCATGCAAACTAATGGAAGATGTCACTTTTACTTTCGGAAAAATATTCTGCTCGATTATTCCGTAAGTGAAGGTGACATTTCGTTCCATGCAGATCAATTGTCAAAATTCCGCTTGGTAATATTGAACAAAATTCCGTAACCTCTTTACTTTTTATGTCGATACTGGCCTTTCAAGCAAAGTGCCTACTTTGAAGTCATAATTGGATACTTTAGATTTACCGTGTATGTGTGTGATATTGTTGACAGCTACTCTGAAATTGTAAGGTTCGGATCATTTTTTTTGCAATAAGATTTCCATTTAGACCCACTGTGTTCTACACGCTAAGATCAGATTACCGAAAATACGGTTTCAATTTTACCGAAAATTAGGTTTTGGTAGCAAAACCTAAAGTATCGGTATAATTTACCAAAACAAAACGTTTGATTTTACTTAGTTCTTCAGTAAAGTGGATTTACAGATTTTATCGTTATATTTTACCTAAATTTGGTTAAAAATGCTCTCATTGAGTTGCTAGCATTTTCGTTAAAAATTACCTTAAAAAAATAAGTAAATATTAATGTTTTTCCCGGTTTTCCTGCAATACCGAAATTTCGGTAATCCATGTTTACCGATAATTTCAGTATGTGCACTTTTGTACGATTTTCGGTATTTTATGCCGAATTTTTGGTTTTCTTGTCTTAGCGTGTAGCGTCTGATTTGACACACATTGCCTGTCAAAAACGCTTTTTGTTTGTCATCTTTCTGTTGGTAGATTTTCTGTAGTTTCGACGATATTCATACAATTTCCAGAAGAAATGGCTCTAGCTGATGTGTGCGGACTTCCCAGTGGAGGACTGTTGTCCGGTGGCTCCATGAATCATCAATTTTTCCAGCGCGATTTAGCCCTCAATAGCCAAAATCTACAGGACAGTTTTTCACTTGCGGTTCCACCGTTCCAAGATGTAAGTTCCGATTTGATGAAGGTTATGTTTTATTTGGCTTATCCCAAGTCATTGTATTTTTTTTCCCAACAGCCGGCCCAAAATTTGGCCAAACTGCAAGCTCATGGCGAATCCAGTGGAATTAAGATGGAGTTCGATCACGGAACTACGACCCTTGGTTTCCGTTTCCAGGGTGGTGTCATTTTGGCTGTGGATTCCCGTGCCACCGGCGGACAGTTCATTGGATCACAGACGATGAAGAAGATTGTTGAGATCAATGATTATTTACTCGGCACGCTGGCCGGAGGTGCCGCTGATTGTGTTTACTGGGATCGGGTGCTGGCCAAGGAATGTCGCATCTATGAGCTGAGAAACAAGGAAAGAATTTCGGTGGCGGCTGCTAGTAAAATCATGTCCAACATTGTTTACTATTACAAGGGTATGGGACTGAGTATGGGCATGATGCTAGCTGGTTATGATAAGAGGGTAAGTGGTAGATGATGTTTGAAGAGGTGTTTCTGATTTAATAAATAAAAATTGTTAATACAGGGCCCACAACTGTACTACATCGATTCCGAAGGAACGCGCACTCCGGGTAAGGTGTTTTCAGTCGGAAGTGGTTCCATTTACGCGTACGGTGTTCTGGACTCCGGTTACCGATGGGATTTAGCCGACGAGGAAGCCCAAGATCTGGGCCGACGTGCGATTTACCATGCCACCCATCGTGATGCTTACTCCGGCGGCATCGTGCGCGTGTATCACATCAAGCCGACCGGATGGGTGAACATTTCCAACCAGGACTGTATGGATCTGCACTTCAAGTATCAGGATGAGAAGCAGCAGAAGTTTGGCGCATAGATTGGTTAGCATTATTCAAAAACTTACATATTATGGTGGCAGATGAATTCAGAACTACTCGATAAGCTATCATAAGGACGGTTTGATTTGTTTGTAAAATTGATCCTGTTCAGATAACGGGGACTTGTAGAAGTGGTCATCAAAATCAACATCTGATAAATTAAATAATTACTTCTCGCCTCTATTTATTATGTAAATAGCTATAAAAGAAAATACGTAATGCCTTGTTCAGACTACAGAGTTATAACGAATCCTGGAAAGTGTGAGCTGTTAAGTGGAATATCTGTAACTAGAAAATGAGTAGAAAGATTAATAATTTCCATTTAATTCCAACTACCTTTATTGCTTATCTTTACCGATACGCTTATTTCGAGTATTAGTATCAGTTGAGTATAAGTACACAACACTGAAGAAGTCTGTACATTGTAGACGAAATACGCGTATCTGTCAAGATAAGCAATCAAGGTAGTTGGAATTAAATGGGAATTACTAATATTTCGACATGGAGTTTTCATAAGAGCCAATGTCGCAAATGTAAACAATGGCTTCTTCTGCAAATTTCTTGGAAAATAGCATTCGAAATGCTTATTACAGGTTACAAGCATTTAAATAGCATTTTAAATCCAACTTTACAACAGATAGCATTCAAGATGCTGATAGAAAGCTTGTAGCATCTGAAATGCAGATTTAGGGTTGATTTACTGTATATGCTTGTTCCCCGGGAAGTACAAGCCGACGAGAAACTTACACGGTTAGAAAACAGGTTAGATCCAAGCCGATTCTAATTGAGCATATCGAAGTCATTAGCAACAACTGTCAAACTTACCGTTGCCGTTTCGGTCATTTCTATTCCACATTATGTTAGGATCATAAACTAGAGATTTTCGGATGATTAATTTTATTAATTTAATGTTTACGTAGTAAATTGAATGAATATGTATTTCTTTGAAAAGCTAACCTCTGGAACAGTGTGATTTATGCACATTTGTTTGGATGAAAGGCTGTCTGGATACAAGATTGAGTATGAAATTGTACGACATGTATCCTGTAAAAGTAACACCACTAGCTATGAAAATTCTTAATCGTAGCATGACTGAAAGAATTTGAAACTTCCATGTACGTCACGAAGAATCCAAGATTATAAGCACTGGATTGTGTCAACACTGATGAGATAACCCCTTCATCCCGATGTAGCCCGAACCCAGCAAGGTAGCATGCTGAAATCTTATAGTACCACGAATAATAAAGACGCGAGAAAATGCGAACGATACTCTTGGTAACCGACCCGGCTGCGTATTAAGGACTATAATTAAAATCTCGGTACCTGGTGCAGAATGCGAAAACCGCAAAAGATGCATGGGACAACTTGCGGAACACGTTCGAAGACAGTGGCTCTACCCGGAAGATTGGACTTCTTCGGAGGCTGACAGGCATCCGATTGATCGGGGCCGAGAGGGAGGACGACATCATTTGCCAGTCTTCCCAGGAGTACGTGAATTAGATTATGGTAACATGCAACCAGCTGATGGAGGTCAGCTTCAAGGTGGACGATATTACATGTGCAGTTTGCTGCGGAAAGGTCTGCCAAAGAAGTACGATCCGATGATCATGGGCTTGGAGTCATCCGGAGTGGCTTTGACGGCGAAGATCATGCAGGAAATCAAGGGTGGTTCGAAATTGTCCGAACGCGAGGGTGCAAAATGTACCAAAGAAGCAAGTTGATAGGGCTGCTGTGAAGTGTTTCCGATGCAAGAAGCTTGGCCACTTTGCATCAGAATGTCAGCAGGAAGCGAGCAGCGAGAAGAAAGATAAGCGAAGTGCCCTGAAAGGAAATGCACACGCGGTGCAGCCAACCAAAAAGAAGCGATAGCGATTGGTTCTTCGATTCTGGCGCAACTATTCACTTGTGCCGGAACAAGAACGTGCTCGAGAATCCGCGAGAAACGTGACCAACAACGCTGAGTTGGACGTCGTAGCAAAAGGATCGGTGAAGTTGAAGGCTGAGTGGGGCGATGTGACCTGGGATCTCACGATGGGCAATGTACTGTGTGTCCCTGATGTGCCATGACGACTAATTTACTCTCGCCGAGCAAGGTACACACTTACTTTTTTTCGCCGAGAATCCAACAGCCGATCATTTCGGCATTTCTATTTACTGAGATTCAGTGCGCGGGACATCGGATTTATGATGAGCAGTGAAAAACTGGAGCCCCGGAAGCTGCCGGAAGTCTGCTTTTACAAATGCCTCATCATCCATAACGAGGCAATGTGGTTTCGTCATCATCTGGGTGTAGAGCTTCCGTGTACGTGTGTTACCTACCGTTCTGTCGTTCATCGCGATTAAGCGCCCCTTGGACTTTGTACGTGTGTAGTCCTACACGTTTTTTCGCATCTTTCACGAAAGTTTTGGTTAGATTCAGTTTCTTCGCTACATTTCGAACTGAACTGTTGGGATTATGGGCTTTTGGGCGGACTTTTCGTAGCAGAATTAACCTTATGGAACTCCGAAAAACGAAAATAAACGATAAAACTATCGAACTCTAAAAACAACGTGTTTATTTACTTTACTGTTACAAAGGATTAGAGGTTATTTCAAAAGCTGTGAGTTTCTCTTCTCGCTGTGTTGCCAGACGTCGTGGAGGGGGATCAGTTACCTCAGCGTCCCTGTTGTATATTTGCCGACACTCCTCCTCACTGAGTCACTGAACAAGTCCTAGCTGTTTGGCGAACTGCAACATCTTGGCTGGTCCTAGTGGCTTCGTGAACACATCCGCCACCATCTCGTTTGAGGGGCAATACTCCAACTGGATGACTCCCCTGGAACACAAGTCCTTCGCATGATGAACCTTCGTGTCAATATGTTTGCTTCGTTTATTCTGCTTCTCTAGAGACACAAAATCGATGCAGCTTCGATTGTCCTCCTTGATGATCGTAGCTTGCTGTGACACAACTCCCAACTCGCTCAGCAATCTGTGCAACCATACAGCTTCAGATGCCGCCGCCGACAGGGCTACGTACTCGGCCTCCATCGTAGACGTAGTGACGCAATCCTGCTTCCTGCTCGCCCAGCTGACTATTGCTTCACCGACAAGAAACACATAGCCACTTGTGGACTTCCGGTCTGCAGAATCTCCTGCCCAGTCAGCGTCACTGTAGCCGGTTAGGGTCAGCCTCTTCGTCCGGTCACTAGAAAGCTTCAATTCGTAGTCTGCCGTACCGATCAAGTATCGGACGACACGTTTCAACTCGATCCAATCCCGCTGCGTCGGATTGCTGCATTTCCGACTTAGAATCGACACAGCCACTGCTATGTCCGGTCGTGAGTTCGTCGCCAGGTATAGAAGTGCCCCTACCAGGCTCTGGTACTGGATGTTATTCGGCAAAACTTCACTCTCCTGGTCCTTCAGGTAACCTTGATCCAGAGGAAACTTCGAGCTTTTAGCTCCTTCAAGGCCATAGCGCGCTGCAATCTCCCGGATGGATGCCTGCTGACTCAGAGAATAGAATCCATCCTTGTCCTGACGTACTCTGATTCCCAAAAAATGATTAACTGTACCCAAACAGGAAACCTCGAATCGCTTCTGCAACTCCTGCTCCAGCCGGTCTAGCTGATGCTTGTCTCTGCACGCCACAATCATATCGTCTACGTAAATCAGTAAGTAGACCCAATCTCCACTACTCAGTTGCTTCATGAAAAGGCAAGCGTCTGACTCGGATTGTCGAAATCTCATCTCCAACAACACCTTCTTCACTGTAGACTGCCATACCTTCGCTGACTGTTTAAGTCCATACAGGCTTCGGTGGAGCCTGCACACCAGATCTTCCTTTCCGGGAACAGCATACCCCGGAGGTTGCCGCATGAATACCTCCTCTTCCAATCGTCCGTAGAGATATGCATTCCTTACGTCGATGTGCCGCACTTGCAGCTGCTTATGTCCTGCAACCGTCAAGAGAACTCGAAATGTTGACTGCATTGCGACTGGAGCGAACACCTCTCCGAAATCAGCTCCCAGTCGCTGCGCAAAGCCCTGTGCGACTAATCTGGCCTTAAATCGTGTCACACGTCCTGAAGAGTCCCTTTTTCGCTTATAGATCCATTTTGAACCAATCGCCTGCCGTCCAGTTGGCAATGGCACGAGTGACCATGTGTTCATCGACGATAGCGACTGATATTCTTCGTTCATAGCACGGATCCACTTGTCCTTGTCCGGACTGTTCACGGCTTCGGCATAACTGATCGGCTCCGTTACTGCAACTTGAGCTACGCCAACCACGAAATCTTCGTATCTGCTCGGCAATACTCCCAGATTACTGCGCTGCGATCTCCTTGGCTCGTTGTTGCCCTCGAACAGTTCGTCGATCCCGTCGTAATACTCGTCGTCCGAATCCAAAAAACCTTCGAAGTCAGGCTCATCGGCGATGCTGCCCGCATCGGTCTTCCCTTCAGAAAAGTCAACTTCAACTTCTTCGACTTCCTGCTGCTTCGCCGAATCATTCTTGCTCTTCGGCTCACGGAGTAGTGGCTCCTCCTGAAGCTCTGGACCAAGCTCCACAAACCTAGCATCTCTACTGATCGTGATTCTGTTTGTCCCCTTGTCCAGGAACCGGTAAGCCTTCGAACCGCAAGCATACCCGACGAAGGTTAATTTCTCGGCTCGGCTCTGCATCTTCCTGCGCTTCGCGTCCGGAATATACACGAAAGCGTCACACTCGAAGACCCTCAGGTGTCCCAAGTCTGGCTTCTCCCCATTCCATAACTCGAAAGGTGTTTTCTCTACCGAACGTGATGGTAGACGATTCTGAACATACGCTGCCGCTGCAATCGCCTCGCCCCAGTAACGCTTCTCCATGTTAGCGTCCAGAAGCATGCAGACAGCCATCTCCTGCAGGTAGCGGTTGCGGCGTTCGGCCACGCCGTTTTGTTGTGGTGCATATCCCGCCGTCAGCTGCATTTCAATCCCTTCTTGCTGCTAGAAGCGCTTCAGTTCCTTGTTGACGTATTCCCCGCCCCTGTCGGAGCGAATCACTTGGGGCTTTCTTCCGAACTTGTTTTCCACCAGCCGAACGTAATCCTTGATACGGTCCTTGGCCTCCGTTTTATCCTCCACCAGGTAGAGAACCATATACCTGCTATAATCATCGATCAGCGACATAAAGTATTTCTTGACACCTGGGGTCACGTTCGACATAGGACCGCACAGATCCGTGTGAATGAGCTGCAACGGTTGTGTCGTCTTCCGTGCTGCTTGCTGGGGATATGGCAGGCGGGCCATCTTTCCCTCTATGCAGCATTCGCAAATGGTCTTCGCTCCGCAACTGATCACCTTCAGCCCCGTCGGTAATCGTTCCTTCTGCAGTCGGTCCATCACCGCCGGATCGCGATGGCCGAATCTGCGATGCCAAGTGTGTTGGCAATTCACGGTGTGCTGATGATTTACAGCCAGCGTTGCACGCTCCTCCTCCTTAAGAACGTACAAACCTCCACACCGCTTACCTTGAACGACGACTTTGTTCGTACTGCTCAGAACTTCGACGCTATTTTGCTTGAAAAGCACGTTGTATCCGTTGTCAGTGATCTTGCTTACGGATAACAGCCCGCAGTCAAGCGCCGGTACATACAGCACCTTGTCCAACTGGATGTCGACTGATCCTTTGGCTCCATTTGTAACTTTCACCGTTCCGTATCCGTGACCGCCCGATCTCGTACAGACTCCATTGGCCATTCTCACCGTCACACCTGGTGATTCCTCCAGTTCCTCGAAAAAAGCTTACTTGTTGGCCATGTGACATGACGCGCCACTGTCAATTGTCCACGACCTTCCCGACTTCACAGCTGCACAAACGGTTTCTTCAGTTTCCCTTGCGGAAAAACAAATCGCTCCGTCACTCGCATCCGTCGCTTGCTTGGCCTTCACTTGTCGCTGGTTCCCTTTCGCTGGTTTACTTCCGGACGAGCTTCCGGATGTTCCTTCCATTCCCGAGTTTTGAGCCTTCCACTTTCGGCAATCTCGTTTAAAGTGGCCTGGTTTGTTACAGAAAAAAACAAACCTTGTCCTTACCAGGGTGTCTACTCATCTGTAAGTACAAAATTCCCTGATTTTTCCAGGTTTTTTCCAGGTGCTTAACATAAATTTCCACGTAAAAATAAGCAAACGAATCATATATAGATTTTTAGAGGTAAATAAATAATTCAAACAATCAAATTTCTCAAAAAAGTTTAACAAATCTGGATCAACAATAGAAAAGGGCCCATCAACATTTGTAAACAAACACTCCTGAGCCCGTTTTCTCGCAAGCCACTGGCTACACACGCAAACCTACAGAATCATCATGTAGGGGAAAATTTCCCCTACATGATGATGGTATTGGTTTGCGTGGGTGGCCTACGCTTTGCGAGGAAATAGGCTCAGAAGTGTTTGTTTACAAATGTTGATAGGCCCTTTTCTATTGTTGCTCCAGAAATGATTTTATTGATCAACAACCAGATAAAAACGGGCTTGTCATCATTTCTTTTTCAATATTTTAATTTCTTCTTCGAGTTTGGCCGCTTCTCGTTGAGCATCTTCCAAATTTTTTGCTTTTTTGGCCTGCAAGGCTCTTGTTTCTGATTCTCGTTGTCGTTTTACTGATAATTCAGCTTGCCCATCCGCATCCTCTTTTCTCCGACCCTTGATGTCTTCGACGTACAGCGAGTGAGCATTCTCAGCTCTCAAAATCAGCGATTGTGGAATCGACACATTTTCTATGCCACCTTTTGCGGCATACACTGTCCTGCGAGCAACCACCGATTCATCCCGCATATTATCGAATAGGCATTCAGCGTTAATAAAAAAGCCTCTTTCGATAACCGAGTTACCATGCGATAAACATCACACAATTTTAATAATTGTAAAAAGTTCCTTGTTTTCGCCATATAGCAAGTCACGCCAAAACACATCAACGCGCGTTTTTTTCCGATTGAAGTTCTCAAACGAGCCGCTTTTTGAAGTAATAGATCGGTATTGTCTGTTTGCCGAATCCGCCAAAACCCCGCTAATTTGTCCGTGGTTAGTAAGTATAGACAACAGTTTTTCCAACAATCAATATGTAACTAGCGATTTGAAATTGGTTCACTGTTGTAGAACCCCTTGGTCCGAATTATACCTTGAAGCCAGCACCTTGTTATACATATTTGCGCCTTTGTTTTGATTTACTGTGTTATTTTGACAGAGTATTTGAGAGTGTGTTCATGTGAGTTCATTATAAGGGGTGCATTATTGAGCTTGGGACCGAGCTTGGGACGATGTTCTAGTACTGACTGAGCCAAGAAAAAAATCGTTTTTGTATGGGACCTACTGGTCTTAGAGTTAATCTATGGTTTTTCCATGCGTTTCTTTGCTAGATCTTTTTGTGAGTTGATCAGACCTGCATCTTTGGTTCTAGCTAAATAATTGATGTTCCACTCCTAATGTCTCATGATGATGAGAAATTACATCCTCTATTCAACGTTATAATTACGTCACTCCGTGTTAGGAGAATCAAAAACTTAATTAGAATAAAAAAATAAAAAATAAAAAAATTAAAAAAATTGCGCACCGAATCTTGGGAATCTGTTCCCATATGTCAAGAGTGAATAGTTTCGGTTAAAATTATCATAAAATTAAAAAATCTGTTGTAATCTTGTTGCACTTCACGGTTACTATTTTGTTAAGTTTAAACACTAGTAATTTTCATTAATTTATGTTTTTCGCTTTTTGAAAATTTAATTTAAATTGTCACATACCAACAGAGTTATTTACGAGATTTCTGGCAAATGGTCTATAACTAAATTCCGAAAATCTGTGCAACATGATTGGTACTACTCCAATTTAGTAACTCTTAAATTCGGTGATTTTTAAAGAAATATTTTTTTTTGCCATTAATGCTATAGAGGGTATAAAAGACGATGCTCCATGATCGGCAAAAAGGTCTCTTATAGAATTGTTTTATTTATGCTAAAGTTGTTATAAAACTGTTCTAAGTCAGTGTAACAGTGGCTCAATGTCACCCCATCTGGACCCAATTTCATCCAGCACTATGCTGCCATCGTAAGCATATCTGTCCCATCTTGAAAAACGGCAAGCTGAGATAAATGCGATTGTAGATTCACAAGGGCTGCTATGATAAGTTTTATATAATTTGTCCGACTGGGACAGTTATGCGTACAGATTCACTGATGGGACAAATTGACCTGATATTGTTTTTACAATATTTAGGAACAAACTATATGTTTTTAAATCTTTATATGAAAATAGAGATAAATTTATAAAGTTTCGTGCAAAAAAGTAAAAACCGATGTTTATCAACATGAGACACATATGCTTTCGACGGCATTATGGTAGTTACATAACTGCTACAAATGAAATGAAATGAATTCCTGGTTTGCCTGAATAAATGATAACCACAAATGCCAAATCAGAAATTGTTTTACTAAAACTACTGGTTTATTTGAAATTTTTCTTATTATTTGTGAAATTACTTGGTGTGTAAATATTTGTAAAACATTGTTTATTTGTTGATTGCTCGAATCCTTCAGAACCTTGAAACAACAGAAAATAAACTGTTGTACAAAATGATAGATGAATTAACTTTTAATCTGTACTACAAAAATCAAAATTTTCTTAGATGATTATGAGTAACAGTCTGAGTGACCGTCTGATATTAATTAAACATGGTTTCGAGGAAATAAAAGTATCATTCATTGATCAGATTATGATTGACCCGATTTATCAACGTTTAATTAATTCATTGACGCACTATTCACTGACTGTCTACTTGACATACTTCACCCCAAATGATCACCTTCTTCTAGATGACGTTCCCCCCTAAATTCTAATTTAAATGATATATAGTTATGATACAACACGCACCAGAACCAACAGCCAGTCAGCAGGAAACCATGGCCTGGCAACCGAACATGCACCGTCAGCATAACCCCTGGACTTCAGACACCAGCAACCGATGCCACTCGGTAACCAATCAAGCACCATCAGCAGAATTCCTGAACTTCAGACCCGATCAGCCGATGTCACTGTTGTTCCAAATAGGCAGGCACATAAAATAGCATAGTTAGCATAAGGCAAACATACTTTTGCATATAAAAACAAATAAATGATACATTAAAAACTTAAAATCGTTCCACAAAAAACGCATTCATGACCCGTAAAACTCTGGTCAATATCCATAATAAAATGGATATGATCCATAAAATTTATCAATGTGATCCATAATTTATACAAAATTTAGCAATAAAATGTCAAAAATGTACCGTTATATATCTAGGGTATGATCAATAAAATTGTATGGATTACCCATAAACATATAGCGAATGTTCCGTAAAAGGTTCAATATCATTCCTTAAAGTTGTAATATTGATCCACAGAATGTAACATTTGTGTACTGAAATACGTGCACATGATTCATAAATTATTGAAAATGTTCCATAAATAAATTGTCTATGATCCATAAAACAATGAATAATAATCTATAAACTCATATAAATGATCCGTAGCAAATTATTCATATAGAAAATTTTCTCAACTACAATTTTTCCAAACATTGGTTTTCAGAAAAAAAAAAAATCAAACAGCTCCTCAGTTAGACACACTATATTGTGCAATATGACATAGTAGCCACGATTTGTTATGCTGTACTTCAAGTGCTAGAAATATCAATGTTGCCTGCTGAGCAGTTGAGGATTGAAGAACTAAGAAAGTAGAAAGCGGTCGAAGTTTCCGATATCGTCTTCAATTTAACGACTGATTCAAGCATTTGCCCGGTATAATGCAAACGGAGGATGTTTTTTTTATAGTTAGGTCCGACGAGCGATAGCGAGTTGGACGGCAAGCGTTTGCCCGGCATAATTTTATAAAAAAAATCTTAAATAACAGTTTGATCAAGCCTTAAATTTGACATGTAGAGTAACTGTCCCCATATTAATCTCATTGTTCCTTTTTTCATCCTACGATGAATCAAACAATTGGGCAGTTGAAGGATCGCTTTCGTTTTGTAATAATGTTTGCTTACTTTTAATAACAACAACAAACATTACTAACGAATCCTGTCACCTGTTCATTATTTAATTTCAAGTAGAATGAATTGCAAAGTGATGAGATTAATATAGGAAAATCTTTCCTAGTTCTTTACATGCACTAGTTCTCTTTAACAAATTTATTGGGAAACATGTGTCGCAGTTGCGGTCGTAAAAGAACATGCAATCGCGAAAGTAAATCAGCTCTCTGAAAAATTGAAAATCATCTAAAAAACAATCCTTCTTTAATAGTAATATTTGAGCCGCATAGCTAAAGAGACGGGCATGTTAATAGATCTGAGTAGTAGCACAGTCAATTTCCCCGTAGCCAAAATTTAAAAAAATATAAACCCAACGTTGTAATAATTCTGGCACTATTTATGGATCCTACATATTATTTTAAATGCCCAAAGTTTATTTCCTATGGGCCATATTTAGAAGCTTGTGGTTAATTTTTCAAAACTATCATGGATCATTGACGATTGGATCAATAATTTATTGATCATGTGTATATATTTAAGTTCACAAATGTTACATTCTAAGGATCAATTTTACAACTTTAAGGAATGATATTGAACCATTTATGGAACATTTGCTATATGTTTATGGGTAATCCGTACAATTCTATTGATCATACCCTAGATATATAACGGTACATTTTTGACATTTTATTGCTAAATTTTATATAAATTACGGATCACATTGATAAATGTTATGGATCATATCCATTTTATTATGGATATTGACCAGAGTTTAATGGGTCATGAATACGTTTTTTATGGAATGAATTTCAATTTTTAATGGATCATTTCTTCAGTTTAAAGGTGCAAACTTAGGGCTGCCTTAGCATAACGTAGGTTATAAATAGGGATTAATATTAATTATTTGGGCAGTTCTTAGTTAGAAGTGATCGATGTAACAGTAGTGATCGTGAAATAAATCTTTTTTTTATGTTCCAGTGCGACTTGGATTCATAATTGGCGCAGCCGTCCGGAAACGGTTGAAGTGACTAGTGAGTTTACAAACAGTGGTAGTTCAGATTAATAACCTGCACAGGAAGCGGTTCCGCGTCAGCATCGACTTAAGGATTTCATCCGTCGTATCGAATTGAGGACCCCCCGGCTCACAGCACCTGAACAAACAGCAACGTTCAACCGCGAACCACCTAGGACACGACAAGCAAAAACCGTGAGTAGAACCTTTTTTATCTAAGTGAAAAGAAAAAGTGTTACCCACGTCTGTGACAAACTTTTGTCGCAGTTGAACAAATTTTCGAGTTCTAAGAGAACGGAAATTAATTCCCCCCGCAAATTTAAACCGAGTTTACGAGTTCTAAGAGAACGCAAATTCATTCCCCCCGCAATTTGAAACCACTAATGCGCAAGCGAGTCAAGTGAAACCAGACACAGCGTTAGCTTTGTTTCACTTATAATAGCACCACTTGTTGCATAATAGTGTAGCCAGGTACAAAGATTCACAAAGTGAACATACCTTATGCCAAAAGCAACCCGCAAAAACAGAGATAATTTTTTTCGCAGGAGAAAATTTTCAGAGAATTCATCAGAAACCTCTGACGACGAAGATAATAACCCATTAAAAATGGAAGAAATTTCGAATCAGCTCGCCCAGATGATGGCAGCTATTACCAGCCTTCAAGCTAAACAGAGTCAGCTTGAACAATTAACCACCGCTCCGGCCGGAGGAAACCCAGTAGCGGTAAATTCCGGAGAAGTTCCGATTGGGGACTTTTTCAGAATTCCAGATCCCATCAAATCTTTACAATCTTTTGAAGGCAACAGAAAACAATTGTCTTCATGGCTCAACACAGCGGAAAATACGCTGAACCTCTTTAAAGATAAAATTCCACCGCAATTATATGCGATGTATGTGACAGCAGTCACCAATAAAATTAGTGGAAAGGCAAAAGACATCTTATGCCTAGCCGGCAATCCACAAGATTTTGATAACATAAAAGAAATACTAATCAACGCTCTTGGCGATCGTCAAGAGTTATCTACATATAAGTGCCAGTTATGGCAGAATAAAATGCTGGATAGCATGACTATCCACAAATACTACCATCGCACGAAAGAAATCGTGCAAAACATAAAAACCTTAGCGAAGCAAAACGCAAAATATCGCGACAATTGGGAAGCTATTAGCACATTTATCGACGAGGATGCATTAGCCGCATTTATATCCGGACTACGGGGTAATTATTTCGGTCACGCTCAAGCAGCACGGCCCAAAGACATCGAGGATGCATACGCATTCTTATGCAAATTTAAAAGTCAGGAAATCAATGCCAGTAAAATGGATGAAATTTCTAAGACAAGGTTTACAAATAATAAAACACAAATCAATAGCAACAACAAAAGCTACGATCCAAAGTCCCAAAAACAACAGATTTTTATTTTATTTTATTTTATTGACGTATAAGGGGGCGAGGCGCCAGGTCACCAGTATGAGTACAAGAACTCAAACCTTACATAATACATCAGGGGATAGTTGAATGGGCTACGCAACGTTTCTTCCCATGGGGGATTTGAATTTTGCGGGATACACTATTAGTGCACACTAGAAGTGTACAATGATATTGCATCACTACCCACAGGATTGGGGAGGGGGGGATCATTTTTGGCAAGTAAGGCTGTAGGGAGAAGAGTTTACATCAATCATTTGCAAATACAATCTATTACCTTGTGATTAACTGATCAACGATATTTTCCAAAATACCTGTTTTGCTTGATATTACTATAATTCAGAACTTGTTCTCTTGTTTCAAGATGAGATTTTGCTTCTTGTTTGGGGGGTTGGTCTTGAAATTTGTTTTGAGTTCTCCAGCAAAACTTCTTTTTGATGACAAGGTAAATCGCTCATTGTCGATGCGTACCTTTAAAACCTTATGATATGTTGAGAGGGTAATACATTTATTACTTATCTTAATTTTTAGCATGCGTCTGTTGTGACTAGTTCATTCGTTCCGTGTAATGTTTCGTTAGAAACAGACAGGATTTTTCATCCAGTTTCAGGGGCTTTGTCTTGAATTTTATTTGAAATTCTTCAACAGGATTTCATCTTGATGACGTAGTATATCGTCAATTGCCGATGCGCACTGTAAGAGCTCCGCTATTCTTCAAAACTTGGTATCTAGAATTAAGTAAGCAAAATCGCCTCACGGTAGAAAGCTTTGATACAAGCATAGCATCTTGGGTTACCATTTCCATGTTCATCTCATCTCTTAGCAATTCGCACAATTTGAAAACGAAAGATCGACGCGTAACCATCGGATTTCTAACTTTTTATTTAAATTTAATGTTATTTATTTTTGGAAGTTGGAAGTAACTTAATAACATAAGGAACAAATTCATTCACACATCAAACTCCTATAATTCCGAATATTATGAATAGTGGATCATGAGATGAATAATGGAACAGGCTCCCCTTGTGATAATGCTTTCCAAAAGTGCGCTAGGTTGTGATAATAAAGTATGCAGATTTTTCAACTGCGTTTATATGATCAAGTGCAACATTCCAACTATTCGCAAATTCTGTACTTGACCATCGATCACTATCTCAGTATAATAATGTTTGTCGATAGGAAATACTTGAGGATTTTCAGACGCATTTTTGGGCTGCATTATCACTGATCTGGCAACACTAGTGTGCTTCTTTCCAAATTGGTAAAGAACCAGACCAGCCCTGGGACCTGGTAGTTGAAGTTAAACTACCTCAAGGTTTTGCCAGAGCCCAGGGAACAACAAAAGCTACGATCCAAAGTCCCAAAAACAACAGATGAAACCAAAGTTAAATCTACCCATCAAACCAGAATTTGATAGAAAAGATTCAGTTGAACCAATGGAAATTGATCCATCCCTTCGCAGCAGATTGAGCTATAATAAAAAACATATAAATAACAATGAAATTTCTAGTGAATTGGAAGACCCAACTTCGAATGAGTCATCCGATGATGAAAACGAAGTAAATTTTTGTCAGGTGGATCAAACGCAAATAGAAACATAAATTTTTTACCATACTTAGTTTCCAACAATGTTAAACTACTTATAGACACTGGTGCCAACAAAAACCTCATTCGGCCTGGAATACTTAAAAAAATAAAAAAGACCAAACCTGTTAAAATAAAAAACATAACTGGTACGCATACTATCGAACGGAAAGGAAAATTCAATTTTTTCGGAAATAACATTCCCACCCAGAAGTACTACGAAATCGCCTTTCATAATTTTTTTGAAGGTCTTATAGGATCAGAATTTTTGTCAGAAACAAATGCCATTATCGATTATAAAACAGAAACAATAAACATAAGTGGAAATATTTTGCCATTTCAAAAATACTATCCCTCGAAAAAAACATTCAATCATATTGTTACGATTTCAACTGAAAACAATGGTGATTGGTATGTCCCAAACTTTACAAAATTAAGTAATGATTTAATGATATCACCTGGACTTTACAAATCAGAAAATTGTAAATCAACAATCCTCATTGAAAGCAACAGTAAAGAAATTCCAAAAAACATTCCGAAACTTGCTCTTAAAGTTAACAATTTCGAAACAATCTCTCCGATTCCTATAAAGAAACATAAATCCTTAGAAACATCAGACATCGAAAAATTAATACGCACCGAACACTTATCAGAGCATGAAAAATCAATGTTAATCGACGTCATTTTAAAACATCAGGACACTCTGCTGAGAACTGGCGAAAAACTCACAGCAACTACAGCTGTTAAACATAGAATAAAAACTAAAAATGATCAGCCCATCTATACAAAAACATACAGGTATCCCCAACATTTCAAAAAGGATGTCGACGAGCAAATTCAAGAAATGCTTGAATGTGGCATTATCAGAAATTCTCTGAGCCCCTATTCATCTCCTGTATGGATCGTCCCAAAAAAGTCTGACGCATCAGGTAAAAAGAAAGTCAGGGTTGTCATCGATTACCGTAAACTTAATGAGAAAACGGTTGACGACAAACACCCTATACCACAAATAGAGGAAATATTAGATAGCCTCGGAAAATCCGTGTATTTCACAACATTAGATTTGAAATCCGGCTTTCATCAAATAGAAATGTGTGAAAAGGACATGGAAAAAACAGCTTTTCTACCGGACAAGGGCACTTTGAGTTTACAAGAATGCCCTTTGGCCTAAAAACGCACCAGCTACTTTCCAGCGTGCGATGAACAGCATTTTAGCCGAATACATCGGAATAATTTGCTTTGTATATTTGGATGATATTATTATAATTGGTTATAATTTAAAAAATCATCTAGAAAATGTGTCGAAAATATTAAAACGTCTCTCAGACTTCAATCTTAAGATCCAATTAGATAAGTGCGAGTTTATGAGGACAGAGACGGAATTCTTGGGGCACGTGATAACCCCACAAGGAATAAAAACAAACCCAGATAAAATTAAAAAAATCTTAGAGTGGGAACTACCTAAAACCAAGAAACAGATAAAACAATTTCTAGGCCTCACCGGTTATTACAGAAGATTCATAAAAGATTATTCTAAAGTAACCAAACCACTAACAAAATTTTTGAAGAAAGAGGCAGAGGTAAATATAAATGATCAGAATTTTAAAGATGCATTCTCTAAGTTGAAAAACATCATAGCATCTGATCAGGTACTAGCATATCCTGATTTCGAATTGCCATTTATTCTTACTACTGATGCGAGTAACTACGCTCTCGGCGCGGTATTATCAACAATCAATATGTAACTAGCGATTTGAAATTGGTTCACTGTTGTAGAACCCCTTGGTCCGAATTACACCTTGAAGCCAGCACCTTGTTATACATATTTGCGCCTTTGTTTTGATTTGCTGTGTTATTTTGACAGAGTATTTGAGAGTGTGTTCATGTGAGTTCATTATAAGGGGTGCATTATTGAGCTTGGGACCGAGCTTGGGACGATGTTCTAGTACTGACTGAGCCAAGAAAAAAATCGTTTTTGTATGGGACCTACTGGTCTTAGAGTTAGTCTATGGTATTATCGCAAAAACAAGATGGTATTGAACGCCCCATAGCATTCGCCAGTCGAACGCTTAACAATACAGAAAATAATTATTGCACAACAGAAAAAGAAGCGTTAGCAATAATGTGGTCAATCAATAAATTTAGACCGTATCTCGTCGGTAACAAATTTACTCTTGTAACAGATCATAAACCTCTTTGCTACATAAAAACCTCTAAGAAAAATTTGAAACTAATTAACTGGAGCTTGGAGTTGGAAAACTACGATTACGATGTTGTTTACAAAGCCGGAAAGACGAATGTAGTAGCAGACGCTCTTAGCCGAAAAATAGATGCAAATTCGAACGAAGCAGACGACGAGTCTGAAAATTCTATGCACTCTTCTAGAACATCTGTGATTTTTTTATTCATTTCACAGAAAAACCCATTAACAGCTATCGCAATCAAATAATCTTTAGACAAACAACTTTTAACAGCGTAATCACAGAAAATCTATTCCCCAACTTCAATCGAACTATTATTTGCTCAACATCTTTCAGCCCAGAAGATATTACTTCATTCATTAAAGAATACAGCTCGGGAACACAAACCGCTATTCTTGCACCTGAACATTTATTTCAAATAATCCAAGAAGTACACAGAGAACATTTTTCAATATCAAACTCACATTTCGTTATAACCCAAAACATGGTCGAAGACGTAACTTCAGAAAACAGACAAGATATAATAGTGCGTACTGAACACGAACGTGCTCACAGGGGTATATCAGAAATGGAAAAACAAATAAAAAGATCCTATTTTTTCCCTAAAATGACAAAGAAAATCAGGCAAATAGTTAATTCTTGTTCCATCTGTACTAAGCACAAATATGAACGTAAACCATATAACATTAAGTTATCACCTAGACCAGTTGAAACCGCACCATTTCACAGAGTTCACATAGATATTTTTGGAATAGACAAACAAAATTATTTATCACTTATATGCGCATTCTCAAAACATTTGCAAATGATAGAAATTCCATCTCGGAACCTAATAGATATACAAAAAGCCCTTTCTCAATACATTGGAATATTTGGAGCACCTAAAAAAATAATTTGTGATCACGAAGCAGCTTTCACAAGCCTGCAGTTAAAAATGTTCCTAGCTAATTTGGGAACTGAAATAGAGTTTGCCTCATCTTCCGAGTCAAACGGACAGATTGAGAAAACACACAGCACTATCATAGAACTATTCAATACTAATAAGCATAAGTTTGAAGGACAAAGCTCATCAGAAATTATTGCCATAGCAACATCGCTTTATAATGATTCAGTGCATTCGTCCACATCATTCACACCAAATGAAATTGTGTTCAATCAACGAAATATTGTGAATCCAAATCAAATTGCAGAGGAAGCAAAAGATGTGTATGCAAAAGTCTTAAATCAACTAAAAAGTCTGCAACTACAATGACTAAAAATAATTCTATGAAAGAAGACCCTCCAACTTTTATCGAAAACACAGACATTCAAATAAAGAAAAACACTAGAAAAAAATTAGATCCTAGATTTTCAGAGGCAAAATGTCTGAAAGACAATAAGTATTCAGTGGTTATTAACAGAAACGTTAAAAGGAATAAAAATAAACTGAAACGTACAAGGAAACCATAATAACATGACTTTTTTTTCTTTTTTGTAGGTTCAAGTCAGAAGCCATCAACCCTTTGGAACATCTAATCACTCAATCTTCAAATTTCAGCCGAAATCACAATAACCAAAATAACTAACAGTCAACTTATTTTCTAATTTCAGTTCAACAAGAGACGAAGACGGAAGAAAACGAAAAAACTTTACTTTAAAAACATTTAGTTACACAACTGCCCATTAGAAATGATAAGAATACCTATAGTCATAATTATATTTGTCGGAATCCTTAGATTAAATTGTCAAAACATAGAAATCACAAATTTAAACACACATCCAATTTTAACATTGAAAACAAAATCATGCAAAATACAAACAGGAAATTTTCATATTATCCATCCAATCAACATAACTAATCTTGAATTAACCATCAATTCTTTGACCAATCTAGCATACAGAAAGATCAATAATCATCTATCAGAAATAGTGAAACTAAAAATTAAACTCTTATATTCTAATTTTATTCAACTTAAACCACAAAAACGAATAGTTAGGAGCCTCGACCTAATAGGAACGACATGGAAATGGATCAGCGGGAGCCCAGATGCAGAGGATCTACACATCATAAACTCTACCATGAACGAACTAATTGACAGCAATAACCAGCAATTGAAAATTAATGAACAGCTCGGAAACAGATTGGCATCATTATCTAACACAATAAACAAGGTAATTGAGAGTAAACATGAGAACCAGATCATTTTAAACGAGATAGAAACTATTACCACTATCATGAATATTGACCTTATGAACAACATTTTGGAAGAAATCCAGGACGCGATACTATGGACGAAAGTCTCTATAGCAAACAATAAGTTTCTTACAGCACACGAGATAAACACAATTAAAACATTATTAGAAGATCAAGGAGTATATACAGACCTACCAGATGAAGCACTCAGCCTAGTCCAACCAAAAATTGCAGTCAACGGAGAAACTCTACTTTATATTTTAAGAGTACCGGAACTCGAGAAGGACGAGTCAACAATATTCCAAATTCACCCACTCAACAACAACAATTCAATGATAAAACATTATCCAAGAAACCTGATCAAGAGCGGAAATAGCCTATTCACCACAAACAAACCAGATGAATACGTTCAACACATCAGTTACATCCGTAAGTACTCTGACAGTTGCATATCCAAGTTAATATTGGGCACGAAAAGCTTCTGTACTACCATACGAGAAAACAAAACTGAAGCACAACTTATAACAGATAACCTCTTACTAATCAATAATGCGAAATCAGATCTTTTGAAATCTGATTGTGGCCCCGATAACAGAGTACTGAAAGGTAACTTTTTAATATCATTCTCAAACTGTACTTTGAGTTTTGGAAATCAGCAATTCGTATCTCTTAGCCACACCGTTCAGCCATCCATCTTTCAAGGAGCCATGCACAACCTTGCAATACATTATCACCAGGAGGAAGACGATTTGAACTACGTCAGCAATAGATCCATAATTAACCGAAAGATGATCGACCACGTGTACCTGAAACAATTCACCCACCACCTATGGAACTGGAGCTTATTAGGAGGAATAACGCTCTCAACAACCCTAACTATAACATTAGCCATCTTTGCTCTCTTACATTACAGACAAACTGTTCGTTACTTCATTGCAAAACTCACCAAGAAAGAATTCATACAGAACCCCAGAGAAGACGCGTGAGGCCACGCTTTTTTACCCCCCGGAGGAGTTATGATACAACACGCACCAGAACCAACAGCCAGTCAGCAGGAAACCATGGCCTGGCAACCGAACATGCACCGTCAGCATAACCCCTGGACTTCAGACACCAGCAACCGATGCCACTCGGTAACCAATCAAGCACCATCAGCAGAATTCCTGAACTTCAGACCCGATCAGCCGATGTCACTGTTGTTCCAAATAGGCAGGCACATAAAATAGCATAGTTAGCATAACGTAGGTTATAAATAGGGATTAATATTAATTATTTGGGCAGTTCTTAGTTAGAAGTGATCGATGTAACAGTAGTGATCGTGAAATAAATCTTTTTTTTATGTTCCAGTGCGACTTGGATTCATAATTATATATGTGACGAAAACTCCAAGTAGTGGAATTAAATGGATTAGTACTTACTCGTCTTGTGACAAGTTGTATTCTTAGTTCTCGAGCTAGCACATTCGAATAAAATTGATAATTTGATACAATTCCGATATTATGCCTCTTGTCAGTTTGTCACAAAGCAAAGAGCAATCGGAGTAAGTAATAGTCAAGTATAGGATGAACTTCATTTAAACGTTTTTGATTTATACTTTTTACGCAAGAAAACACATTATCAAAATCTGACCTAAGTGATCAAATTGAATAACTATTATGTACTCACGCTTTATCCAATGGAATGAGAACAACTTCGGTACAGATGATTTGGTACCAGGAAGAATGGCCGACTCTTCAAGAAATGTTCCGACTTGTCTGGCGTCCGAGATTGACACGGATTGACTCACGGTACTTTAGAGAGTTCCGACTTGACCGGCGTTCGAGAGGGACGCGAATTGATTTACGGTCCCTTATGAATTTTCACTTTATCGGGGTTAGGGAGTGCTCCGGATGATTTCACGGCTGTCGAGAGTAACGTTAATGGGTGCACGGCTCCTTTGGAAACCCTTATTGGAGCGAAGAGTGCTGCAGATTAATTCGCCACTCCCAGGGAAATATTCCGACTAATCTTCGCGTGATGACCAATTCTGTGACTTTGGATGTATTTTAGAAACGCTGAAAGCAATGGAATATTTTCATGTTAAATTTTAATGTTAAAGGCAAATCAAATGCGAAAAAAAATACTTACAATGAGGGCACATCAGGTTCCACACATTTACGATTTTAAACTGATAATAATGGCTGGCTCGCATATAGACACTCAAGTAATAGACCGGACAACGTGCCGCCATGTTGTATCCAAAACGAACATTTCCTCGCATTTCCCATACGATTTGACAGTTGTTTTGGATACATCAACTGTGCCAGACTCACGTTGTCCGGTCTATTACTCGAGTGTCTATAGGCCCGCAC
The DNA here is from genome assembly GCA_034211315.2 of Aedes japonicus. Taxonomy (NCBI): domain Eukaryota; kingdom Metazoa; phylum Arthropoda; class Insecta; order Diptera; family Culicidae; genus Aedes; species Aedes japonicus. Next base: position 71,504 of record JASCZW010004397.1, read on the forward strand.
GGCGGTAGTGACGTTTGCCATTCTTACACAATTATTCAGATTCAGCGAAAACATGTATGTATTTAACCAAATATTCGATCCCGCCATTTGACAAATCTAGTGGTAGGAGTGTTAAGATTCGCATTGCACGCTCAAAAAAAACTTTCAAAGATTTTTTAGTGAAATTTGAAAATTCCCTGAATGTGATAGAAAATCCCTGATAATTCCAGGAATTTTCCAGGTGAGGAGAAATTCCCTGATAATTCCAGGTTTTCCAGGTAGTAGACACCCTGCTTACTCATATTATGCGTTGTCAGAGCCCGCTCATCTCTGGTCGACTTCCCGACACGTTCCTGTCTCTTTCGGTATTCATCCAGCAGCTTCGTTCGTATCAACTCCATGGTGATATCGGCATCAGGACGAGCTTCCAACGCTGACGCTAGAAAATGGTACGACTCGGGCATACTCCGCAGTACCATAGCAATTTTCAATTTCTCCTCCAGCTTGAGTCCAGCACCCTCTAGGCGCTCGAAAAGCGAATCCATGTCTAGTAAATGTTTCTCTACGTTACCCGATTCACCAAGCTTCGCATCGCATAGCCGAATAAGCAACGATAGCTGTGACGTAATCGTTGCCTTTTCATGATACACCCTCAGCACATCCCAAACCGCTCTGGCACTTGCGCAGTCCTTGATCAGGGTGTACTGGCTTTGCTCGAGACACAAGCCAATCGTCGCCCTCGCCTTCTTATCCGCGCGTGTCCATGCTTCCGTCACTGGAACCGGTGCGTCATCGTCCACGACGTGCCACAGTTCCTCCCGTGTAAGGAACATCTCCATCTGGAAACGCCATGTCGCATAGTTGCTGTTTCCCAGCTTCGTGATGGCAAATTTTCCGGGATCTGCCATACTGCCACAACAATTCGGTACAAATACTTTTGCGGTACACTGTTCCTCCGCAGAAGCAAACAGCAGCCAAAACAATCATCCGACCGACCGACCGATGACGACGCAAAAAGTCCGTTTTTTACTTAAACCCGTTCCGATTTCGCGATTCCCGATCTGAGCCCATAACCTGTGGGCTTTGGGCGGACTTTTCGTAGCAGAATTAACCTTATGGAACTCCGAAAAACGAAAACAAACGATAAAACTATCGGACTCTAAAAACAACGTGTTTATTTACTTTACTGTTACAAAGGATTATAGGTTATTTCAAAAGCTGTCAGTTTCTCTTCTCGCTGTGTTGCCAGACGTCGTGGAGGGGGATCAGTTACCTCAGCGTCCCTGTTGTATATTTGCCGACAGGGATTCCTCTTGAAAGCTTGAACTACCCGCTTGTGATCCTTAACACTATACGGAGAACCTATTTTGCCATTTTTTTCTTTCCGATCTATGGTCAAACGTTCCTTGTACCGATTCAAAACACGAGACACCGTAGAATGTACACGGAGAACATCGAAAATGCTGAAAAGCATATTATATATCCCTTTCTACGCTTTATTCCTTTCAAATCACTGCAACGCATAAAAAGTATGCATTGAATCAATATATTTTATGCATTGCAATACATTTTAGATAATTATTATTTTCCGTGCATATTGCGTTACCGGCGTTTTATACTTTAGGCACTTTAGGAGCTTAGACGATTTTGTGCAAATTCAATATTCTTTTGTCTACTGAAAGCGCGTGCATTTTGCGAAGTCCATTACCTTTTGCCTCAACGCTTTCCTTCCCAGAAGGTTTTTAGTAGTTTTGTGATGCAAAAATTGCTTTTTTGGAAGAAGTACTTAAACAATTGTTGTAACGTCGTTGTTGATAATCGAATTCATTGAAAAACGGTTAAAGTTAACGTTAAAATCAAAAGTATCTCATTGTCTTTCAATAGTTAGTTGGATTCTAAAGAATCGCTGTAATTATCGCTGAAACGAAAACTACTGATTAAATTGTACATTGAAAAACATGAGAACGTCTATAAAGTTGTGGATCACCTGCGTTATCATGGAAGAAGAGTGTTAAAGGCTTATACTGAAGCATTCTCAACGGCAGCCATTACATCAACATTTAGAATTGATGTAACTCTGAATCTGAACTAGATATTGAAAATTCAATCGCATCAGTTTGTATGCTTACTTGCTGGGAGTAATCTGATGGAGTTCGATTCAAAGTTTATTATCAATTTGAAATAGCGAGGTTAAATAGCGAGAGAGAGAGAGAGAGATAAAAGATAGGAGAAAATACATGGAGCAGCGATTCACATTAACAGCACTTCTAACATATCGCAACTATAGAAGCGTTTATTCTATACTCTACTATCTGCTCACATTGATTGATAATTTTGCCTAATTTTTCTAATTTTAATTTTAAATATGCATTGTTGTGCAAACATTTGATTTATGCATTGGAATCATTGGAATGCATATATTTTTATACAAATATGCATTGCAATGCATATATTCAAAGTAAGCATTGGAATGCATAAATTCGATAAATACATTGGAATGCATATATTTTATTTATTATTATCAATGCATAACCCTGGTTTATTCATTCCAATGACTGGATAGATCGAATATGGTTTAAGCATAAAAATTATGCTTTTTAGTATATTTGTTTTTCTCCGTGTACCATTCCCAGCTTTCTGCTGATGGCACAATGAGAAAGATCCAGATTTTCGCGAAACGTGCACAAAATGTCTGTGTTCCGCTGCTGTTCTTCCGACTCCATCTTCGCAAACGATTGCACATCTGCTACACGGAGAACTCAAACTATCCAAAATCAAGTGTGAAAATACTCAAAATTAAGTATGGAAATAATGTTGTTCTCACTGATGGTAGTTTTAACTCAACCCTGAAGTATGATTGAAAAAGTTAATTTTACCTTTAAGATAAGTAAGTTTTCAATGTATGTGAGAGGCGCCTTTCGCGAAACTATCCAAATCGGAGTGTTGGGCTGTAACTTTGTTTTGGCTGAAAATTTTTGAAGGCCATTCAATCAACAATGGTGGAAGGAAATTTGTTTTTTCGTACCGTTTCTAGTGTTTAGTTTTAAATTGTCCTTGTGTCCAGTATAAAATTTAACGCGAGTGAGGTGCCTACAAATGGTGTGGAGCAATTGTAAAACATTATGGACTCGGGAAGCTACAATAAATAACCGGTAAGTGTAATTATTTCATTTATTCAAGTGCCTATTTTTATTCTTGTCGCTTTTAAATTTTAGGCATGCCTGCATTGATGAGTGTGAAGAAACCATCAATGGCAAGTTCAAGGTGTTGAAGGAACACATTCGCTCGGTACAACAAATTACCACGAGCAAAAACTCAACCATACCTCTGAAATGTCCCCAGTGTACATAACAAAAAAAGAGTGTTCTACACGCAAAGAAATCACTCTGCTTTGAATCAACAAAATATTTTGTTGGTATTCAAACCAATGTTTCTATTTGCTTCAATTCATAAAAAAGTTCCAAATCAATTGAAAATTTCATTCAAATTAAACTGACAAAATTATTTAAAGTAATCACCGCTGTGTGATTCAGAACAATCACATTTACTTTTCAACTCAAATGATTAATTAATTGCTCCAACAAAGTATTTTGTCGCCCCAAGAAATCACTCTGCTTTGATTCAACAAAATATTTTGTTAGTATTAAGTGCAAGCTTTCTGTTTGTTTCAATTCATAAAAAAGTTCCAAATCAATTCAAAATTCCCTTCAAATCAAACCAACATTTTTTTTAAAGTAATCACTGCTGTATGATATTAATATAAATAATATTTTATTTATAACAATGACATTGATTTTTAACTTATTGTTTTAACAGAATATTTTATGAGCGCACATTTCATACTGTAAGCCGAGCAGCCATATTATTATTGTTTCTCAGGGCTGCCGACATGGCAAGTTGTTGCCTCTGCCTCTGGCTCCGATAGTTTTTGTTATGTAAGTTTAAAAATAATCTATTAAAATATAAATCTATAATAATTTCCAATTGACGATGTGGATAGGCTGGTATATAGAATCAACGAAAATGTGGTTGCAATCGAACGCAGGGCAATCGTAAACAACCTCTTTCAAAATCCAAAGGAAACCCAAGGCATAATCATCTGCAAATCTGAACGAATCATCCCCGAAATTGACATCAAATTTTGTGGAGAACCCATTGCGATTCGTAATCAAAATGAATCGATTCGATTCAACAGCAATAGAGCGCAACGTTATACTCGACCAGGATCTACCCAACAACAACCGCCATCGAATAAGCTGCTTCTTCGGTCAGGCTTGTGATAAAACACTACCCCAGTAGTTCACCGTGAACAGATGGAACGAAACAGCTTGCTAATCTACGTAATACCACAATGGAAAGGAAAACATACCGAAATCAAGACGAAACCAACATTAATTCATTCGAACTACCTTGGAAATCGTTACTTTAGGCCACACGATAGGAACCTGGTTAATAGTTGTAAAACTGAGAGGCTAGCGTATGATTAATAAAAGATATTATAATAGATTATGATATATGTATAGATATATAAAAAAAAAATTAATCAAATCAATAAAACACGAGTTTTAGTTCAACCAATCATGAAGTTTTATTTCAATTCAATGGTTTTGTTGTATAAGTCCATCAATGTTTGGCATTTTAACAAATGCGTTTAGTTGGTTAAAGAAAACATTTTGTTTAGAACAATAAAACACGACATTCAATTCTATAAAGCATGCAATTTTGTTTCCATTCAAAGGATTTGTTGAATTACTTCATTATTGTTTATTATTTCAACAAATGCGTTTAGTTGATTCAATAAAACATTTTGTTCAGAACAATAAAACACGATGTTTAATTCTATAAAGCATGAAGTTTTATTTTAACTAAAGGGTTTTGTTGAATCAGTTCATCAGTTTTATTGGTCCATAATTAAACCAAAATTTTATTTGAAATAATTCCGTATTTTGGTTGGTATAACTACGTTTTATTTTGCGTGTAATGTACTCGAAAATGTAATCAAATACTTTTTATTTTATTTAAATATATATTTTCTATTATTTATTTAGAAAAAGAAAGTTCACTAGAGCAGATTTTCATATATTATTAAAAAAAAAACTAAATTTTGGATTATTTTTACTGTCGATTCGTTTCTAACAAACAGTTAATTTCCCTCAGCATTGAGTCTTTCCGAAGTACTTAAAATTGTATACTTCTTCAATAGCTCAATTATGACTGGTTTTACTTTGCTGTCAAGATGAGTGAAAATGACTTAATAGTTTGGTTTCTCTGTGTAGTGAAACTTAAGCTTGTAGTACACTGTTTGTCCAATAGCCAAATATTTGGCATAGACAGCTAGACAGCTGACAGATATCATAGATGTTTGTCAGATGCCTATCTGCCTATGGCAAATATTTGGCTATTGGACAAACAGTGTACTACAAGCTTTACACAGTGTAAACAAATAAACATTGAACTAATTCCACCCAAAATTTCCATAAAAAATACCCAACAGCTAAAAAGTTCTGCCATTTAAAAGTGGTGCAATTTAATTCTGTACAACCTTTAAATAACATAAAATGGGGAAAAGAAGGAACCATCAGGGCACCCATGTGAAACGATTTGGATAGGGAGCCGGGACTGCTTTCTCCCTATTGTTAACATTTCGCGGAACGAGGGCGGGCTCTTCGACCCCATCTATTGGGTTTATTCTGTCAATCGAGTGCTCGACTCTAATGCTGTACGTAAGTGTCTCTGCTTACGGGCCCGCCCAAACGTTTTTGGCCCTTCATACAGGAGCTTGAAGATCACAAACAACAGGAGATCCTGATCAAATCGTTTTCCAGATTATTCCACTGCTATGGAAAATTACCTTGCTACAATAGATGGTAGTATTACCATATAGAACAGACTTCCAAGGTTGAACATTTTTTTCCAATTTACTGTGTAAATTTTAAAAAGCAAATCGTTAGAAAAACAACGCTGGCTAGTCTAGATTTCACCAAACTAAAATTGACAGACTATCAAATCTCGAGGCGTGCAAGTGGCGCCATCAACATTTGATTTACCAAAACTAACGGAAACGAGCTGTGATTTTTAAATGGCAGTTACAGAAATTTACACACGGAGGGCACTCCTGCTTGGATGTCTGTTCTCTATGGTATTACATCATCATCGATCTGATTGCATAAGAATCGATGGTTAGTAAGTTGCTTGATCTCTCATCCGAGCAACACCAACAGTGATAGACAAAACGATAAAACCAAAGCCCAAATTTCAATAAGATGGGCATATTCGGGGGCTTTTCTTTCATTTTACAAAATTCCAGCTGAATTTCTTCACGGGGAACTGAATGTCAAGCTTCCAAATATGACCATTTTGTATGAAAATCAGACTTTGGTCTTATGGTATTGTCCGTAACTGCACCTTGATAGCACTGATATACCGATATTAGAATGAAGCAAATGAACAAATTTCACGTATATTGAGATCTTTTTGACGAACAATGTAACATACCTACCATGCGAACTTTCCAACTGGATTTATTAAATCGTTTATTAGTTAGTACCTAATGTCATTTGCGTTGATTGCTTTTAACACTTTTTGGGAAACTTTGCACCAACTATCAAACTTATTACACTCTATCTACACTAAATTCACTCGACGTGTTTGACTAAGTAATTTAGCCATGTAATTCACTTGATACCTGTTTAATGCAAGCCATACGTATATTATTATTGTAGTTTCGTGTCAGATCAACCGGTAGATTGCGGTTGAGGCGATGTTCTAGAACAACCGTCTTGACATATATATATACATATATATATATATATATATATATATATATATATATATATATATATATATATATATATATATATATATATATATATATATATATATATATATGGGGCAGCCACATATGGCATAAAAGTCGTTTGGCATAAGGTCGTTTGGCATAAAGTCGTTTGGCATAATGTCATTTGGCATAACCATAACTTGAGCTAGGTAGTCATTTGGCATAATGCCGTTTGGCATAATGCCGTTTGGCATAATGCCGTTTGGCATAATGACCATTTGGCATAACAGTTTTGAAATAACATAGATTCCAAGTGGTCATTTGGCATAATAACCATTTGGCATAATGTATTTGGCATAATGTTACTCTTTGTTCATGAAAAATGCGAAAGTAAGACATTACTTAAATGATTATCGACTGGAAAGTTTGGTATTCCTGGATATGGTTTTCAAATCTAGAGTTTATCTAATACTAGAAATAAACCTACACGCTCAAAACACACTTCCTTTCATATGTAATACTATCTCTTTTGTTCTCACGAATAAGTTATTCAATATTCGTAAAAGTGGATCTATTCAAGTTTTGAATTTATTCACATTTTACGAAAGTTGAATAACATTTCCATGTGAGAAAAGAGATAAAATTCAATTTTACTCAGTCACTGAGTAAAATGAAACGAGGTTGTAGACTGAGAAAACAATATACAGAACATAAGACATTATCATCGCTAGGTTGATTAATGTAGGTTTTTCTCCATAGTAATATCCCCTTCTTTCTAAATAGGCTGTTCATCAAAATATGGCATTCCTAGGTTTCATGATTAAAATTGAAATTTGAAAATCAAATGTTTTCTTCTCTGATGTTGAACAATGAATTTTTGGATTGACTAAATGTATGGTTTAGCTATGTTTGTCACAATTTATTCCATACCGATAGAAACGCAATTGTCATAAATAGACGAATATGGGAAGTATTGTAATCTTTCTTGTTTATAAATTAGATTGTTCTTTGAAGTTTTTTTTAAATTATTTTACATTCTATGATATAATAATTATCCATAACCACCGAACATTAAAACAAAACAATAACAGTTGATGTAAATCGTCCACACCGGAGTTATTCATTAATTGTCCAGTGTAACTGTTGAGATTGCGTATCAATTATCAGCTTGTTGAGCTTGTACGTCTGTTTGCGTTTCCAGTATTTGAGCCAAACTGTCATTAAGCCAAATATTTCTGATGAAACATTAACATACACATTTTCATTCGAAACAATATTTTTCAAACAGTAATCTATGGTAAATAGCCATTATTCCAACTGTATGTCTACTGAATTTTGAATGTCCAAATTATGCCAAGTTATAATTATGCCAACAACCATTTTCCGATATTTATGCCAAATGGTCATTATGCTAAACGGCCTTTATGCCAAATGACCATGTTTATCCAACATCTTATGCCAAATGACATTATGCCAAACGACCTTAGCCAAACGACTTATGCCATATGTAGCCCCTATATATATATATATATATATATATATATATATATATATATATATATATATATATATATATATATATATATATATATATATATATACTTAAAATTTTGAGATCCTAAAAGGTTTACCTTGAAATCTGCTTGTTTTAAGTTACTTACTCGAATTCATACATATTGATGGAAATCCGAAAACTACTGACTACTAAAAGGTAGATTGTCAAAACAAGAGACGAGCCAAAAAGTTGCTACCACGGGAAAGAAAGGGTTAACAAACGCCTGACGAACTCTATTTGTGATGGTATTCAATTAACTTCAACCAATGCGATATTTTTCCAGATCTTTATTTCGGCCTGTGCCCACGAGACATGGCAAAATCTACATCGATAGATCAAAGGTAATAAAAAAAATAGGAATTGATAATTTAAAGTTAACGTCCTCACATGATACAGTGCGAAAGTTAAAAAGCAAAATGATAATAACTTGAACGTTCATAAACGAAAACACAGAAGAAAGCATCTTAGCGGAATTTGATCTGCGACTCGCGGTCACGATGCAACTTGGAGTAGAGGTGAATACGCAGCTGAGGTAATGTTTCCAGAATGGTGTTGCACATCTGGCATGTGATACCGTGACGTGGCAAATTGACATCCCTGCAGAAAAATAAAATTAGAACACTGTGCAACGACCCATATTTCGATCAAATACATACGTTAGAGCCAATTTGTGCAGTTCGCGACAATGTCTCTTCAAGAAGTCTAACTGCTTAGCACTGACTGGTAGCAAGTTCAGTGGAGGCAGAAGCGGGAAGATCGCATTGTCGTAGATGTTGAAGTCTTGTTTTCGTTTCTTCGATGTCGATGACGTCGACTCTACCGGATTCGAGTCCTCTTCGATCTTCCAGCTGTAGTCATTCGGAGCATGGCGTATGTCCATGAACTTACGTTCGTGTTCCAGAATCCTAAAATGAGAAACAATTCATCCAATATTAATACAGTCCTAAACAAGGTGATATTACTTCAGGGAAAATTACTTAATTATATACTGCTTCACTTTTGCCTTCAAGTTCTCGATGGAAACATCACCAAACTTCGGCGCGGTTTGATTTTGATCGGTGTGCAGAATTGTGTCCATGGTGTATCGCAGAGCGTTGATCTGAAGAGGAATAGTAGTTTGAATATATTGTTTTAACTGCTAAGTTATGAAATGTAAATCTTACCTCGACTATATCGTCATCGGATAAAACAATATCCAACGTCATCGCCAAGTCATGTTCTGGATAAAGTGATTCTCCGGTGTTCTTATCGCAACCAAGGCCTGTAAGAAGCGAAACAACGCGGGTTTCTTCTTCGTCTTTCTTCACCTGACAGGTTGGGCAAAAGATAAGAGCCATCAAGACACCAAAACCGGGGATGTTAGGCATCAGAGAGGCTTGTCGAACGACCAAACGATTGCCTTGTTCGTGAACATATGCACCGACAAGCAACTTTTCGTGGGTGTCCTGAGGATTAGAGTCCAACAGAATGGAATTCACCGAATCATTTTCGATTATAACGGGCTTCATAACGGAAGATCGGACCGTTGCTGAAGCGGTCGTTTCTAACGGACTGTGTGGACCGGAGAGCAAAACTTTGCATCGCAGTTTCTCTTCCGGGGGCGAAACATCTTCCAACTCATCATCAACGTATGTCAGTTGATTCGTTTTAGGGGAACTGTATACCTCCTGGCGTATGTCATCGTCGAGTGATATTTCTCTTTGCTTACGCTCGCGTAGATCGTGATCCAATTTAGAAATGTAGCTTTCTTCTGCGTATTGAGCGAACTTCAATCTGATGAGTTCGGAATTTATAGGAAAATCGTCTCCCTTTTTCAGGATAACACTGGCCACATTAGCTACAACTGAATAGATTTCCGCTACGAAAATTTTTCCGAGTGTCATCTCCTTGAAACGATTTATGGACTGAGCAGTCCAAATGCCTTGAGGCGAAATAATAGCCGAAGGCTGAACCTCTGTCAGAGTGGCCTCAAATACCCGCTGAGGAATGTCTTTCATGTACTCGAGAGGGCCGTCCAACTTCCTGAAAGCTGATTTACCCAGCGTGGCCGAATGACCGTAATCCATGAAGAAGACGGTATACATGACTTGATCAGTACGCATGTTCCTGTAACTCTTCAAAATAGCTCGAGCATAGCGGTTACTACCCTCCTCCAGCGGGGCAGCTACAACTTGACCGACGTTGAACTGATAACCCGATTCAAATCGCTCCAGTTTATACATTCTTGAGTTCAACTTCGAATGGATGTCCACAAATATGTCCTTGTTTTTCGTATCTTCAGGGCGAAGATAAAACTTGTTGCAATGTACCACATTCGTCACTTGGCATACCATAGCGGCCTGATGGATGGCCGGAATCACTGAGAGGTGAGCATTGCGGATCACTTTGCGTCGCGGGACCCATCCGTTGGCGTCTTCCCAGTGTCCTAGATTCATTTCCGTTGCAAAGTCAATGGCATCTCGCTGGCGCATGGTTTTGATTTCCATGATCCGGTTACGGGCACCCAGTTTGCGCAGCTTAATGGCACGATAGACGTCGGCATGTACCTTGCCGGGCATGAACGAACCACGCTGATCGTGCTCGTCATTGCTGCCGAGGAATGTGACGAAGATGCGATTGGTAGTTCGATCGTACATGACCTGAAAAAGAGAAAGAAGAACATTTGAATTCGATGATAGTAGTTTGCAGTACACAGTGACGGACAATCAATAATTTCTCTCGTAACATTTGGAAATGGCCTGTTATCAAAACGTTGAAAATAAATACAGAGAATGCCTACACATATGCATGAAGTAGTACACATAGTGCGACAAGCACAATGATACTCAGGGAAGTCGAGACCGGCAATTGGACAATCCGCGTCCAATGCTTTGGCGAAATTTATGTTTTTAACGTGTTAGAATGTTAGTTAGCATTTCAACCATTATCACTTAAAGATGCAACGACCGATTTGACGGCAATTTACAAAAGTCTAGCAATAAAATAGCAGATATTGAAAAGCAAGTTATTACGTGGTTAGCACTGGTTAACTGAGCGAATTGAGAACTCCATCGAGTTGAGCATGAGCATTTCCCAGTGAAATCAGTCAAAAAATCATAATCACGCCTATCTTCGATTTGGATGAAACCTAGTGCATGGTTTTGGTTTGGAAAATCATTTGCAATGCTGACCTCCATCACGGTACTAACTGCGTTAGAATTGACGAATGAGATTCTTGAAATTGACAATCAAAGCAACAGAACAGCCTCTCACTCTCTCGCAATTCTCATAAACATGAAATAATAACCGAGAGATATTTATCTCTTGCGTTTGTCTCTCATTTTATATATATCAAGCTGAACAATGCATTAGGTCCTAAGTAACATTTAGAGACTCTCTTCGTCGACTTTCTCTTTGCGGTCCTACGGCTATGAAAAAACATGTTCAAGTATTTTCAACACACAGAACAGTAATATAAAGTGTAATTAAGGATCCAATACGTCAAAACATGAGCAAATCGTCTACACGTAGAGAAATACAGCATGTTAGAATCAAATATACGAGGGCTTTGATTCAAATATATGATTTTGGTTGAATCAAAAAAATATTTATTTGTTTTTAATACCACTCAGGGTTGATTTAAAAATATATATATTTGAATCAACAATATTTCAATTTGATTTGAAAACAAAGTCTTTTCAAAATGGTATGATGCTTCGTGCATGTGTGTTTCACATTTGCACCATTTTGTAACACGAAAACTACAATATGGGACTCGTCGGAGGAGATTTTTGTCGAGCTGTGTATCCATAGTTTTGTGGTGCAGTTATCGATACATTTCAAGGTATGTAAATTTATATTACTTATGGTCAAAATTCTAATTTTTGGGCATTTTCAGTGAACCGGAACACCGTCGAAACTTTGGAATTCATGGACCGGACGAAGGTGTAAAAGCTGATACAGCAGCCATTATTTGGCGCAAAGGACAAATGCATCCTTGGTATAAACGCTAAGATTATGATTTAGCTGCAGCAATTTTATGAACATAATAAGTATTGTTTTAAAAAAATGAAATGAACATAATAAATATTGTTTAAAAGAATAAAATTTTATCATTAAAATCAACCAGAATTATGTTTAAAACAAATCCAATTTATTTTGAGTAAAAGCGTTTTATTTTATTTTAAAAAGAAGCACGTAATTGAAGTAAAAATATAAAATATTTGATTCAAATAACGATGTGCTAGATTCAAATAAAAATATATTTGAATCTACATCCAGTCGTATGGAAGCTTGATTTTAAAAGCAAAAAAATGTTTGCTTTGAAACTAATATCGTAAATATTTGATTCAAAGAATATTGAAATTAGGCCCCGAGTCAAATATACATATTTTTCTTTGAATTCAAAATGATTTATTTTTTAAATAAATATCTATTTCTCTGCGTATAGTAGACAAACTATTAATGAAAGAGAAAGTCGACGAAGAGAATCTCTCAATGTTACTTAGGACCTAATGCATTTTTCTACTTGATATATCTTGTACAAGTGTTATGTGATACGATCGTATCGCCAAGAATAAATATACCGGCATGGAAATTGACCGTCATTTTACTTCTCTAGTACACGGATGATCATGATGGTCATCACAGTGCTTCCACCTTAAAAATCAGCAGACATTACCCCGTTAGTCGTGTTTTGTCAGCAGCTTGAGCTTAACCTTCCATGGTTCAGTTGTTGATTTTTTTCTTTCTGCTTTGTGTGTTTAACAGGGTACCCGGGTACCTTTTCAGGATTTAGGCTATGAAATTTAATTTATTTTTGTGACGGAAGGTAGCTGAAATTAACTGAAATCTTTGTAAAAAACGGAAGGCAAATTTTTGAATAAAAATATTTTGTAATGTAACAAGCGGGCCGAAGAGGGGGACTTCGATTTTATTTTACCCTTTAGCTGTTCGACCCGGGTATCCACCATGTTCAAATGATTAGAACTCTGGTAATAATTGACCGATTTTAATTCTTTTGGCACCGTTAGATTTAAAAACTTATTTGCTTTATGGGCATTATCGGCTATGGCCATTTAGATTCATTTGATTTCCGGAAATCTGCATCGAGTGCCATTCTGTAGGTTCCTGTGGTGCCTCGAGTGACCATGAACATTTTCAGAAGAAAACCCTAGGAATATGGGCATAAACATTCATGAAATTTCTCTAGTAGGATATTTTCCAACGTTTAGTGGCCATCTGATGATATGTTCTCTTATCTGTCAGGTTCCCGTGAACCAAAAGAAAACCATTATGGGTTTCAAAATTCAGGATCTTTTTTCCAGAAGGCAATTTCTCAACGTTTTGTGGCCATCTAATGATTTATCCTCGGGCCGGTTATTCCGGAATATATTCCGTATGTCAGGGTGACCACTTAATTTTTATTTTCAAATTCCCGGTTTTTCCCGGTTTTCTCGGACCAAATGTTAAAAATTTCCCGGGTTAAGGCGCGGATCATGTAGTAATGAACAAGAATAACGAATAGAAAACAATTACTCTAAGCAAACAATTTTGAACGAATTGAGTTCCAAAGCTTAATAAAATGATATTTTCAGTATAAGCGTTGTTTATAATATAAAAATGACTACATTTTAGGACCCAACTATTTACAAATTCTGCTTTCAGTTTTAGGCCCATGAAGCTAAAGAAAATAATTTAGATGATAGTCTGAACACAGTCTGAAAGTCAGTTTGTGTGTGTATCGCCAAATGATTTCTTTATAATTTTTTTAAGAAACTTTTCCCCAAGATTCTATGAAAAGTTCTCAGCCATTGCTTGAGAAATTTCTTCTGGCGTTTCTATAGGTATTCTTCAGGAGTTTGCAGCCATTGCTCCAGCGATTCTTTCAGCAGTTTCTTCTGGCAGTTCATTGGCTGTTCTGTTAAACTTTCTTGTGGTGACATTTATGGTGATATCCCTGAACTTATGAAGTCTTGTGATTGTAAAGGAATCCCTGGAAGACACCTGAAAGAACTAAAAACTAATTGCTGAAATAATTCTTGGAAAACACCCTGATTTATTGAAGAAATTTAGGAAATTTTGTTTGCACGAGTTTCATAATCTCGTGTATTCAATTCTTCACGTTAAATATTCTGCAAGGGGTTTTGTAGAATTATTTATAAGTTTTGTATAGAATGTTTGCAAGGATTCTTAGATATAAATCTCTAAACATTTCTTCAAGTATTCCGCTGTAGCAGTGTTTTTTTGAAGTTCCTCAATCGATTGCTCCACAAAATTCGACAGAGTTTCCTACAAGGATTTCTATAAAAATATTGTTCTTCTAATTTAAAAATATCTTCAAGCATTCATGCTGAATAAAAGAATGTTCTCGATATTTATTTTTGTTATTCGAAGCATAATATTTTGAAATTGATTTTTGGTTATCTTTAATATCATATTGCCGTGCGAAAACCTATATATCGACATGGAATTTTCATAAGAGCCAATGTCGCAAACGTAAACAATGGCTTCTTCCGTAAATTTCTTGAAAATGCAAACTCACTCAAGTAAACTACAACTTCTATTCTGAAGGAAACTCCGCTTCTGTACAATCATCGAGGTAATTCCCTATGATTAAGTTAGCATTCTCGAGAAATTTGCGGTAGAAACCATTGTTTATGATTGCGACCCAATGTCCCCTTATGAAAACTCCATTTCAATATATATTGTGCAATTGTTGAACAATACCAGATCGATGGCACGATTACAAAAAAGGCTTGTTGGCTGTCGATCAGATGGAGCATCGGTAATGACGGGTTCTGACCAATCTGTCAAAAAGCTGCTGAAACGTGTCAGTTCTCGTTTGATAATTATCAAATGTACTTGCCACTTTTTGGTTCTTTGTGCAAGCTATACACGCAAGAAGCTGCCACAAGAACAGTTGATGCAAGATATTTATAGCTACTTATCATGCAGCCTCAAATGATCCAAGGAATACCAGATGATACAAAATATCTTGGATTTGAAGCATCGTTCTGTATCGAGCTGCCACCAAATGGCTATCTTTCTAGTCAGTTGTCAACAGGAACTGCATCGTGTGTTGAACCCAAGAAGCTGTACACTTTGAAGGAGTTCAATTCAATTTCTAAACAATATCCGTACTTTTAAGAAAAATATGAGATACAGGCCATCGAAGATCATGACTTGGCAACTTGTTGGAGAAAACTGCTGTGTTTCAAACAAGCAGATGAGAAGCTGGCTTTTATCTTGCTTAGAAAGTTCATTGCGAACTTTCTACAATCTGAATAAGACCATCTAAATTCGAATGTTTGAAGCAAGGTTCTTGCCAAGATTTTCTGCTGTTAAACACAGATAAAAAAGATTTTTTGGTGAAAATTAGAGATGGGAACGAAAAATATTGTGGCAACTCTACAAACGCTGCAAACTTACAAGAATGATCCACACGCAAAAAAACCACAGTAGAAACTACCTCGAGGGTCAAATTGAGCGCAAACACCAACAATTTTCTCCTGACTATAAGTGCGTTTGATTTTACCATTGCAGTCAACCATAGTAGAGTTGGTATCAACATAAGGTCTGTCAAATATACCACAAACGTTGAAGGTTTGACTGAAATTTAAAGATAGGCGTAGTCGGGTAAAATGGTAGTTTCTACTACAAGATTTTTTTCTGTGCAGGATATTTCTAGAACACGCTAAGATAAGATTACCGAAAATTAGGTTTCAATTTTACCGAAAATTAGGTTTTGGTAGTAAAACCTAAAATTTCGGTAAAATTTAACGACTGATTTCGATAAATTTTACTTATTTATTAAGTAAAGTGGATTTTTAAATGTTTACGTATTTTTTTTACCTAAATTTGGTTTAAAATTTTATCACTGCGCTGCATCTGAGAATCAACACTACCGCCATTGCGAAGTTTATGACTTATTGCAATTGTACCGCCTCCTCACCTTCAGGCTAAATAGTTTCGAATTTTGTTTTAAAATAAAGAAAGAAACCAGCTGTAGAGACTGAGATTTGTGGCAGCCAACCCGAAGGGTGAGTAGAAATATTAACCATAAGCGGATCATGAAATCCGGAGAAATTTGTGAAGGCGAATAGTTCTGTGCTTGTAAATAAACATTCCCATAGTCGATTGCTAGCTAATAGTTGCGGGCTTAAGTTCAATTCAGGACACTAACAGCAACATTCTATAGAGGAACTGAGCTGTAATTCGTGAAAAATTGACGATTGGAAAGTTTGTTTACAAACGAAGAAACGGCTTCGCAAATTTCTACAGAATTGAAATATTTACCTCATTCCAATGAAATATATTTTTTATCATTCAATTGTAGATCACTGGAAATATGGAGGAATAGACATGATTAATCGATGCGGATACAAGGAAAAAACTGGAAGGTAAGTTAATTATTCAATTTGTATGTAAATCATACGACGAATCTCAAAAATTGAAATGAATTGCACTTGATTCATATACACATACTAATTTATTCTATATATTTCAGGCTGTCGAAGGTTGATCTAATGCTCTACCACCCGGAGAAAACCCTTACATTATTTGTCTGGCAACTGCACCAAAACAGGGAGAGTATTATGTGTATTTACATGGAAAAATCATAATTTATGGTCAGCAAATAGCCATGTCTACTTGGAATAAAAATACTTGGAAATAAAATACCTAATTAAAGCCTGTTCACATTTTTCTGATCCGTTTAGTGGGGCATAAATCCGAAAAAAATAGATCTTACAACCTTGCTTTAAACATTTTTATTATAGCATTCCAAAAACCCAAAACAGAAAAAGAAAACTTAATTTTCGGTAAAAATAAACGATTGCAAATAGTTAATTATTAACGTTTTTCGCTTGTCACCAACAGTACCGAAATTTAAGTAATCCATGTTTACCGATAATTTCAGTATGTGCACTTTTGTGCGGTTATCGGTATTTTTTACCGAATTTTCGGTACTCTGGTCTTAGCGTGAAGGTAAATCAATTGACACACTCTAAAATTTCACACACGCTAAGATAAGATTACCGAAAATTAGGTTTCAATTTTACCGAAAATTAGGTTTTGGTAGTAAAACCTAAAATTTCGGTAAAATTTAACGACTGATTTCGATAAATTTTACTTATTTATTAAGTAAAGTGGATTTTTAAATGTTTACGTATTTTTTTTACCTAAATTTGGTTTAAAATTTTATCACTGCGCTGCATCTGAGAATCAACACTACCGCCATTGCGAAGTTTATGACTTATTGCAATTGTACCGCCTCCTCACCTTCAGGCTAAATAGTTTCGAATTTTGTTTTAAAATAAAGAAAGAAACCAGCTGTAGAGACTGAGATTTGTGGCAGCCAACCCGAAGGGTGAGTAGAAATATTAACCATAAGCGGATCATGAAATCCGGAGAAATTTGTGAAGGCGAATGGTTCTGTGCTTGTAAATAAACATTCCCATAGTCGATTGCTAGCTAATAGTTGCGGGCTTAAGTTCAATTCAGGACACTAACAGCAACATTCTATAGAGGAACTGAGCTGTAATTCGTGAAAAATTGACGATTGGAAAGTTTGTTTACAAACGAAGAAACGGCTTCGCAAATTTCTACAGAATTGAAATATTTACCTCATTCCAATGAAATATATTTTTTATCATTCAATTGTAGATCACTGGAAATATGGAGGAATAGACATGATTAATCGATGCGGATACAAGGAAAAAACTGGAAGGTAAGTTAATTATTCAATTTGTATGTAAATCATACGACGAATCTCAAAAATTGAAATGAATTGCACTTGATTTATATACACATACTAATTTATTCTATATATTTCAGGCTGTCGAAGGTTGATCTAATGCTCTACCACCCGGAGAAAACCCTTACATTATTTGTCTGGCAACTGCACCAAAACAGGGAGAGTATTATGTGTATTTACATGGAAAAATCATAATTTATGGTCAGCAAATAGCCATGTCTACTTGGAATAAAAATACTTGGAAATAAAATACCTAATTAAAGCCTGTTCACATTTTTCTGATCCGTTTAGTGGGGCATAAATCCGAAAAAAATAGATCTTACAACCTTGCTTTAAACATTTTTATTATAGCATTCCAAAAACCCAAAACAGAAAAAGAAAACTTAATTTTCGGTAAAAATAAACGATTGCAAATAGTTAATTATTAACGTTTTTCGCTTGTCACCAACAGTACCGAAATTTAAGTAATCGATGTTTACCGATAATTTCAGTATGTGCACTTTTGTGCGGTTATCGGTATTTTTTACCGAATTTTCGGTACTCTGGTCTTAGCGTGCAGGTCGTTATAGATGAACACGCTAAGAAAGGAATACCTAGAGCTCGATGATAATAACACATGAAAAATCATGTGAACATAAATTTCCGGTTTTTTCCCGGTTTCTCCCGGTTTTTTAGAATTCCCGGTTAATTCCCGGTTTTCCCGGTTCTGTGGCCACCTTGGAATATCCTTAATGGATTCCTCCATTATGTGCTTTCTACACTTTGATTGTTGTTTTTTGTATTCTCCCAATGCGCGGAGTAAGGAGCTATGATTTTTCTTCTTTTGAGGAGGCGATTAAATGTTAGCACCTTTTTGTTCCTTTGCAATTGTAGCTGACTCTTTTTGTTTACTGATCTCCGTTGTCGAGAATGCGGCGAACTGTATCACCACGCGATCGCGGATATCCATCTCCGTCGGTTCATCATTACGAATTTTGTTGTCCACCGGCATTATGACAGCTTCCAGATCGCTTTGGCGTTTTCACTTCCACCTCACTTTCAGCTTCTGATCCTACGGTGGACGTGCCTCCGGTTACAGCACATCCGTGCTACTTTTCTTGCCGACGCACTTTCAGCATTCCGAGCATTCCTAGCATTCCGCTAGGAACAAGAAGCCATTAGGGGTCCCTCTACCTTGCAGATGAAGCATTAAATGTTCTTGAACCATGCAAATTGATAACAATGTCTATGAAAAGAAGGGAGCGTTTCCAGCCGAAATGGCCTATCGACCAACTTCGAGTGTCTCCGATTTAATTGAAAATTTGTACACACAAATTTGTATTTTTTTTTTCCACTGAAGCAAACAAAATTTGGACTCAAGAGCCAGTTTTATAAAGCAAAGGGCGTAAGCATTTTGAATAGCCCTTCAATTATTAATTTGTAGCTTGAAAACCCTTGATTGTACAAAAAAAACTGTCTAAGAACAAATTGTGGTCCTATGTGTGAAAGTTGTGAAAAAAATATACTGAAAAAGAAAATTCGGAAAAAATCGACAATTAACATGAAAGTTTGAAGTTATTCCGCAAATTTTAGCGAAGACTCCATGATGGAGAAATGTCAGGAAAAAAAGTTTCTAGAACATATACTGTCGGTGTATTTCTCAAAATTATAATATTTGCGAGAATAAACGTATTCTGATCTAATTTTTGAAGTATTTTAAAACTTTTAAGCTCCTGAACATGACTTTCCTAAGAGCATCCGTTCTCGGTCTTTTTAAAACAGACTGAGTCACAAAAATCTATGTTAGCGCGAAGAAAGCTCAGTCTCCTAAGCCAAACGCGTATGCAAAGTTTCATTCAAACAAAAAAATCTAGAGTTTTTTTTCATTAGGGCGAATCTACAATTGAGAGATTCTCTCCGTGCTCTCTTTCATTCATTACAACGCCATTATTAAACTTTCGAGGGATTCTTTAGTACAGATCGAAACACAACAGTGCTGGCTAGCATACTCTACAAATAGTAGAATGAAAAACGTAACGGTGATTGGTTTATGAATGAAAGAGAGCGAGCCCAGAGACAATCTCTCAATTGTAGATTCGCCCTCATGAAAAAAAACCCTAGAAATATCGAAAATGATTTTCCACATTTCCAGGTCATTTCGAATGGAAACGCTCAAGGCTATCGCGCAAAAAATCAAAACTATCAACTGTCCCAATCGAAAGCAAACCAAAATATAACTGAAAATGAGTTTGCTGTCGTCACTTCTGTTCGAATCGTTCCACATTTTGACGGGTTCCTTGCTGCATTCTTCTGGTCTAAAACCGTCTGACACTCCTCGTCGAACCCGACAATGTCTGTCCACAAACACAGTGACACGTTTTGTAGCGTTGTTAATGGCTGGTTTGACTCTACTCCAGCAGTCATCAAGAGGGGCTCGCCCTAATCCGGCAACGCTGCTTCTGCTTCAATTAAAAACGTGGTCGGACTATTGTGGCGGTCTCCAGATGTACCGATATGTAAGACTGTGTTGAATATAGGTACTACGTATGGCCTGAGGCTGAGGCTGTTTACATTCGTATGCTGGTGTGCGCTGAACTTTCCCGTAACCGGTCTGAATTCCTCCTCGTGGTCGACCTGATCATTGAGATCTCCGGTAATGATTTTGACGTCACGACTGCAGTCGTCACTAGGTGAGGGCTGTGCAAGTTTATTATGCAAAAAATATCGATTGGCCACCACCCAATCACTTACTTTCACCCATCACGATAAAAGCTGTACCCAGCTCGTGTGTATTATCGCAGCTCCTGTAGATGGTATAACCATCCCTATACTTATGTACGGTCGATTCATTCCAGCAAACCTCCTGCAGCGCTACAATGTCGAACTTCCAGACCTCTCAATAAGTCGAAATGAATGTGGGTACTTACAGTTCTATGTTCGAGTTTCCAATCGTCAGTTCGTTTTCGTCGTGGTCAAAAACAAAAAGACCAACATCGACCATGGATAGTGTAGGACCCATTACATGTAGTATGGGATGAAATTTAATGTTTTGTTCCAAGTGAACGAAACTAGTCACTGCTTCGAATTAGGAAGCATCAAGCATCAGCTACAAAGTAATACCATGTTGGAGGTGACCGGGTTCGATTTCCGGTCTGGTCTGGGAATTTTTCGTTGAGGAAAATTGCTCGATTACCTGGACATAGGGTATGATTGTTGTTCGGATTTACCTTTCGAAAATGGGCCACCTTTCCTTAATAGCTTTTAATAGCAGCTCAAAACTGTAATTTAATGTTCTAATTAGTTTGATTTACAATTCAACCCTACAAATAACTTTCGTTTATAGTTTCTTTCCAGGTCTCCGTGCTACAGTGGATTGGCAAGGGTTAGATATCAATTCCGCACTTTCTTCGGCTATACGATATTTTGAATTAGTTTTACTAAGGAACTTTTTCAACTTAGTGTAAAAAGATAGAAATAGATTTAATTACATTGTAGTTTAGACTAAGATAAGTTAACTTTTTAATCCAATTAAACAATCAAATTTCGTATACTTTTATGCACTGAACTCCCTAGAATAAGTAGCACTTCATTTAATAGGATTTCATATTAAATTTCATCGGTTAATTTACCCACAATATTTTACGATAATCCTGCAATAAATTTGGATTGCTAGCACTATTTTTTTAAAGAATGAAATCACCACAATTTAAGGAATTAATTATTCTTTTGATCGATTGACCGATCCTCGCTGCGTGGTAGACCGTCGTTCCCGTTAGCCTTATACAATGCTGTTTGTGGTTCAACAGTGGTTTCGCAACAATTGTACTTGCCACATAATCATACTAATGCAAAAATTGTACCTGTCATCGAATGCTCTCACTTAATAATTATGGAAGAGCATTTAGAACACTAAGTTGAGAGCAAGCAATAAGCTTGAAATGCTGAATGAAGAAGAAGGGAGCCAAAGCTCGGTAGTTTGAATTATGCCCTTTTCAAACAATAGCACAGATATGTTGCGACCCCAGTTCAACGAAGTTTACAAGAGCTACAAATTATCACTGAGAGAAATAGTTAGTATGTGAGATACCACTTACCTTCATATTCTGAAACTTAGCGGAGTCTCCCTCGCAGAGAATCTTTTTAATCTGCAGCGTGTACAGTGGGCCGATGTATTTTTCGTGGTCGAATCCGGTGAAGAATACAGTGTTGCAAGGATCTCGTCCACCCAACTCGGTGAAGGACTGCCGTTCCATCAGTTCTTTTCCACCAACCGACATCGGCACGTAATAGTTCGGATAGAACGCTCCGGCCATAATTACCTTCAGAATGACCGTCTTCTCACGCGAAGACCAAACAACCCGACCCGGTCCGGATATTTCCTTCATGCCAATTTTATTAAGGCGATCCTTCAGCTCACGAATCAGCTCTGCCATATCCATGAGACACTTTAAATCCAGTGACATGCGGCGAGTCCAGTTGGCCATGTCACTTTCGTTGCCTGCCTGCTCTTTACGACTTTTCCAGGCAGTGAACGCATTCAGAATCGCAATGCCATCACTGCCGGATCCATCAGCCCAGTACATCTTTTGTGAGTATCCCCGAACACTGTTCTGATTCAGGAAAATATTCTTCTCATTCATTCCCGCCGCGATAATAATCGATTCTTCCAGTACACTGAAAATGTATCCTAGGATGATCAGCTTGGAAATGCGCAAATCCAGTGGGAGTTTTGCCATGACCCGTCCCATGTAGGTCAAGTCACCATCGAGTTGTTCATATTTGCCTTTCACCGTCTTCACTAGCGCACCAAGTTCTTTCAACTGTAGAACTGTGTTTCGGATGTCACTCAAATCTGGGGGGTTCATAGCTAGTGCAAGAATTGAATGAGGAGGACCCATTTCCAACAACTTAGCTTTCAGAATTACGTTCTCCAACGGACAACGGAGAATTTCTGGGGAAGTCGAGAAGGCCATCTGATTTTCGTAGAAACGACGATCGACCAAACGGTAAACACGGCCATTCATCAGACGACCAGCACGTCCGGCTCGTTGTATACAGTTGGCCTGAGATGCCCAATCCGTTCGCAATGAGGAAAAGTTGGTGACAGTATCGGTGAATAGGACACGCTGTAGGCAGAAATCGATAATATACATCACGTCCGGAACAGTAATGGAACTCTCAGCTATGTTAGTTGAAAGAATAACTTTCCGCTGTCCTGGGGCTGGTTTACGGAACACCCTCACCTGAAATTGAACGTATATTGAATTATTATTTGACTAAAAAAAGAGTTTAATAGGACGCACCTGGTCATCAGCTGGCAGCATTGAATGTAGGCGATGAATATCCAAGTTGGGTTTCTCATTCTTATCAGTAATACGGGATATCATATCACGCAGAGTGTGATCCATTCGGTCTATCTCATTGATACCCGGCAGAAACATTAGAACAGATGGTTTGTACAACAAATTTGCCTCGTCGCGAGCATCGTTTTCGACAATCTTATCACATACAAGAACCAGCTTCGCACCGACCGTGTACATGTGTGACGAAATCCCAGGATTCTCGTAATCAATCGCAAAGTCCATTCTCAGTTTGTCCAAATCGTCGTAGTAATAATCATTAACCTGATACAGTCGTGGTCTATCGACTCCGATGATGGGTGCCGTTAGATAACCGACCTTCTTTGGAGTTTTGAAATATTCCGAGAAAGCCTTAGAGTCGATCGTAGCCGACATAAGGATGACTTTGGTTTTGGTTGAGTTCGTTGCTAGGAATCGACGAACAACGATCAACAAAAAATCCATATCCACCTCACGTTCGTGAATTTCGTCCAATATGACATGAGTGTAATTGGCCATTGACTTGGAATTGATGAGTGACTGCAACAACACACCCGTTGTTACGTACATCAATCGAGTATCAGGACTAATACACTCCTTCAATCCAACTTTGAACCCGACCAAAGAACCCAATTCGCACTTTTTTTCTTCGGCCACCCGCCGAGCAATGGACATAGCAGCAATCTTTCGTGGTTGTGTTACAATAATGTTGCAGTATTCTTTTCGATGGTAAGCTTCCTCCAATATGAACTGAGGAACTTGGGTCGTCTTACCGCAACCGGTTGGACCTTCCAGTACGATAACTGGGTTTTCACGAATGCGTGTTAAAATCTCATCCTTCGAGTAGCGAATTGGCAACTTGCTTGCCTTTAGGATGAAGTTATACTTCTGGAACAACGGAAGCATCATTTGTTTGGCCTTCAGCACTTTGGTGTGCTCTTCATCTTCTTCTGCCATTGAAGAGTCATCATCGACGTCTTCCAGGTTTGATGTGCGTGACGTAGACGGCCCTGCCGCATCGTCCAGGAACGCCTAGCATACAGAACAAAACAACAAAGATACATGTTTAGATAGATTACTACAGGGTTGGGTTTAATTGACTAGCATGTGGTGAACATTTTGGCTTTGTAGCAAATTATTAACTTTGAAAAAATCGATCATCTTTACAGGCTTATGACCGAATGTATTGTTTGCCTTGATTTGCAAAAGGTTCCTCACACGCATCAATATGTTCATCCGAAGGGTAATTAAGGACAATAATATTGATAAGAGGTAAAACAATGATTGATTGACTATTGTCAATACCGATGCCATAAATAACTTAAGGAAGTATCGCCGATACGATAATTCTCAATAATATTGGTTAAAGGGTAATCCTTGCTTAATAGATACACTAATAGTAGAGTTTCTTGCGAATTTCTCCAGCCATTAATTTATTTACAATGTGTTAGAAACATTGTATAATCAAACTCTTGCTTGCGTTGCATCGACTTCGATTCGCGACCACCGTAAGTATCGTCAAACATTGTACACTTACATTGATCAGCTGGCTTTCTTCCTCCTTGATGAACTTTCCGGCGTATTCTTTACCCATCTTCTCCCGCTCCGGCATTTTATTGAAAAGGGTTTTATCTTCCACCACGGTAGCATTGCAGTACCCGCCAGAAATCACCACCCGGTTGAACGGTTTGCTGAAATCGAAAAACTCGTCGATATCGTCCATTTTTCTTTTCGTTGAAAACGCAGTAGCAGCTGCAGCAAGGTTTCAGGTACTTCTTATGGCTGCTGTAAAACCAATTTATTTATTATAAAAACATTCAAGAACTAGACTCAGTAGGTAACTCACTTTAAACGCGTTGAAATTCGCTTAAATTCTCCGAAAATTAAATGATTTTCGACGCAATTCTCACTTTAAACCTATGTTTAACAAAAAACACCTTGACAAAGCATCAAACACGATTGCCGATTGTCGTAAAGTAGTAATGGGCGTTTTGAAAAGAAAGATCAAAATCGATTTGTATACGTCCATCGGGTGCGTTCAGCAAATAATCGATGAGCAAATTCTTAGTTCTACACTCAGCGAAATAAAAATTTTATATTCATAAGATTGTGATTTTTTTGCCATAAGCAATCAGTATGAATTTTACAGATTTGTCTTATGAAACGTACACACCAAATTTTTATTGCTGGAAAACAGCAAAGTCTTGCTGATTTTTTTTTGTGCTGTAATTTCAGCAATGTATACAGCAAAACCAAAATTACTGATCAACCAGCAAAACTGATATTCAAAAAACTGACAACTTTTTTACTGAGCCTTCAGCAAAGTGCTTGAAAATTTGCTGGATAAACCAGCAGCAGATCAAAATAAATAATGTTGCTGTTTTTACGGCAATTTACAGTATTACTGAAAATACAGCAGATTAAATGTTTAGTTTTCTTTTTTTTATAAATAAAAACACATTTTCAGCTCATTTATCATTTATTAAACTGAGGTTTATATTTATTTAACTTATAAAAGAAACCCATGGGTTAACAGTGGTCGATGGTATATAAATTTTAATCACAATCACAATAAATAATTGGCAAGAGATGGAACTAATTTTATGTAAAAAAAAATAGTGCCCTTTTAATATTATATAAAAAGCTTTGATCTGCAGGAAAAGGAAATAAAACATCAATTCAAATTGTTATTTTACTTACGGATGTGTTTTGTTAGATGTAGATGCAGGCCATTGACAAGCCTATATCAATAGCAGTGATTGACAGTAGACAGGATGTCCTGGGCCCAAATTGATTTGGGCCCGCTGTCAGCTGTCAAACAAAAGTCTAATCATTTGTTTTGGTTGTTTGTTTTGATGTGAAACACCACAGAAAGCGATCTTTCTGCTTTGTATGACGTGCACAACGAAACCAAGCAACAACAGACAAAACGTAAATGAGCGACAACAGACACAACTTACAATGTTGACAATATTTTAACAGCTGAGCTTGCTGAGATGTTGTCTACGTGAAAAAGTGGTCCTTGTCATAGGCCTGTGTAGATGTGTGAACATCGTTATTGACCTGTTTAGCTGATTTCGGTCAAATCAAGATGGATCTGAAATTTAGAACTCAATTTGTAAAACAAAAAGAAACAAAAGCTTTATTCGTTTTTATCAGCAATCTATCAAATTGACAAGTAAAATAGTTTACTGATCTTCAGTATATAATTAGTTACTGATTTACAATCAGTAAGCAAATACAGGTATACCTCGATAGTACGTACACCTACGCCTCGTTTAGTGTACGTACTATCGAATCGTACGTACTATCGAATCACAATATTTTTTGTGACACCAGCAGATATCTCCTGTGCATCGGAGACTGCACCTTGCAGCGAAACACGAAGTGTCCTGTCTGACAAGTAATTTTTAATTATCTTCACAAGAAAGATGGGAACATTGTATCGATGCAGCTTGTACACCAAGCCATCATGCCACACGTTATCAAAGGCCTTCTCGATGTCGAGAAGTGCCATGGCAGATGATTTCGAAACAGACTTGTTTCGTCTGAGGATGTTAATGACTCGGTTAAGTTGGTGAATTGTCGACCGACCACGTCGGAAGCCAAATTGTTCGTCGAGCAAGATGTTAAGCTCGTCGCCAGATGAAAGAAGCCGACGGTAGATCGCTTTCTCAAATAGTTTCGATACTCCTGAGAGAAGGCTGATTGGTCTATAGCATTTGGAACACGAAGGATCTTTCCCAGGTTTCTGGATGGGTATGATTTTAGCTGACGTCCAACACGAGGGGAAGTAGCTAAGTCGCAGGCATTGGTTGAAAACCATCGCCAGATGGTCATAGAACTGGGGGCTCAAATGTTTGAGCTCCAAGTTCAAGATGTTATCGAAACCTGGGGCCTTCCCTAGTAACACACTTGTTGCCATTCGGTTGAGATAACATAAAAATGACTTGCTAAGTCATAATCAAGTAACTACAACTAATTATGACCGTAGTGTGCTACTTGGGTTCATGTTCTTAGAAGCTTTGATAAAGGTCAACAATTCGTCAGCTGAGATTTCCAACTCTTCCGAGAAGTCATGGATGTTGTTAACAAGCTCGCTAACGGTAGCTTCGTGTGGACTGACGATGTTATGTCCGAGATTGTGAGAGCTGACGAAGTCTCGACCGGATCAGCACAGCTAGCTGGTATTTATAGCTAACGGCCTCTCATGACAATGCGTTGCATTGGTTTTGTTTACTCTTACGAAATGAGAAGATTTTCGCATAGCTTACTACAAGTTTTATTTAGTTTCACACTTAGTTGATTATACTCAAATAGAATGATTATACCCAAATCGAACAGTAAATTAATATTTTTTAAATTATTTAAAGCATTTTAACATTTCCTTCACACATACTCTGTATACTATAGTTAACAACCTGCCTGACAACTCTAGTAGACACCTATGACATTTGTTCAAACGCATGAGTAGGAACTATAAGGTATAAAGAGAGGAGAAACATATCATGTCCAGTTGTGACTTATTGCAGGGTAATCCTGCTCATTAGAGTGTGAATGCAATAAATGAGTTCACGAAGAATCAAAACCACGTCCTATGTACTCGAAAAAAAATTCTAATAGATTTACAATTGAATGTATTGTAACCATACAATAGAGCCAATAGTGTTTACAATTAGTAGTATTGTTTATGACAATACGATGACAATAGGAGTAATTGTTTCCACAATAGAATTTATTGTTAATTGAGACATCGACCATAGAATAAGGGGGCTGTTATGTATCTTAACTATAGAAAATTCATTTTTTCCCGAACAACTCTGAGTCAATTACTATTGATTGTACTGTTTTGCAATTGTTGAAAATTCTAGCATATAGGGTGAATAGTTGATCTATTGTAATGACAATATGCATTCTTCATTTATCTAATACGAGAACAATAAGATTCATGGTCGGCAATAGACTTTAATGTTATTTTATATTATTGTATTGTAATTGTATAGTTATTTTTATCCGGGTAAGGCCGTAACAAATATTTAATAAAATAATATCCTACCGTCGCAACCTGTTTGAAGGGTAAATTTGTAAGAAGGGTTAAAATCTAAGCTCGTGGTTGTACGTACTATCGAATCAGATGTACGTACTATCGAGGGTACGTATTATCGAGGCAAAATGTACGTACTATCGAGGGTGCGTACTATCGAGGGTACGTACTATCGAGGGTACGTACTATCGAGGTATACCTGTATTTGCTGATTTTCGGTAAAAAATACTGAATTCCATAAAACGTGAAAAAGAATGCTGGTTAACAGCATAAATGTGAAGGCTGAAAGATATTCAGTAAATATCGATGCTGCTTTTCAGTTATTTGTTAGAGAAATGCTGGTACACCAGCGACAAGTGTTTTGCTGCGTGTTTCCAGCAGAAACTATTGCTGGAACCAGCTATGATTATTTGGTGAGTAATGTTGTTGTAAATATAAAAATATGGAGTATCCCTTGAACGTTAAGGTTATGAGCCCAGTGACTTGCCCACTAGTATATATATATCAATACTTGTAATTAGGAAAGCTAAAAAGCGTACAAGAACAACGTCGTGTGAAACAAAATCCATTCATAAGTCAGCCTTATGAAATTCCAAAGCATCTTTCATTAGTTTAACCTTATGAAATCCTTAAGTTTACTTGCCTGAGTGCAGTTTTTTTTCCAACAGATGGACACCCCCTCTTTGGAGGCAAAACAGATTTTTTAGTATAGGAGTATGTGAGATTGTCGAATGCCATCTAGGGTATGTGTTCCATAGCTCAGGCTTTTATGTTACGATCGACTACATGTTTATTGTAACTCATTAAAAATATGTAGCTACTAACGAGGCCACAAACAAGGGAGTTAGTCAATCCGCTACGTTATGTTTATGTTTCAGTGTGTCGGAAGGTGTTTCGGAGTGTCAGAAGAGCTGTGTTGTTAAATTCACCAATTGCCTTTGGTGACTGAATTTGATGAGTTGCGCAGTCAGTTTTTGTATCATATCGTGCAACCGTGACACATGATTCATGAGTTTGATACACAGTTTTTGTTGCACATGTATTTGAGGGTGTGCGTGTACTGAAATAAATTTGTTGTACTGAAATAAATCGTACACACTCACACATGATAGTGAAAACTAAAGACAAAATCAAAATAAACTAAATTTGAAATCAACTTGGAGTAAATACCTCGGTAGGCTTTGCTCATCTGAATCTAGTTCGTCTATCGGAACGATTCGGTATTCGTTCCAGTAATTTTTTTCGGATTGAAATTTCACTATACAGATCAGTATCGTACGTGTTCAGTACGAGAATACGTACATTCAGATTTTGAAACAAATTGGAATATATTTTCATGAGCTGATATAGTTTCGTTTGGATTAAAAATTATTTTTCAAACTGTAGACCGAAGGAAAAATCTTGGGTTGAAACTTATAAAAATCTTAAGCCCTTCCCGAATAAAAAAGTCTCATAGATTTACAATTGAATGTATTGTAACCATACAATAGAATCTATAGTATGTACAATTAATATTACTGTTCACAACTATAAGATGACAATAGAAGTTATTGTTACCACAATAGAATCTAATGTAATCTGAGACATCCACAATAGAAAAGGGGGGTTGTTATGTATCTTAACTATAGAAAAAAAAAATATTTTCCGAACAAATTTGAACCAATTACTATTAATTGTATTGTTTCACAATTGTTGAAAATTCAAACATATGGAGTGAATTGTAGATCTATTTTAATGACAATATGCATTTTTCATATATCTAATTCACGAACAATAAGATTCATAGTCGGAAATAGATTTTGATGTTGTTTTATATTATTGTATTGTAATTGAATGGTTATTTTTATCCGGGTTGCTACATGTATAAAATATATACGGTTAACTATAATAAATAATTTGTTGATAGATGAACATTTATATAAAATAACTCATAATAATAATATTGATTTATATATTTTATATATAAAATAAAATCACAAGTTTATTAGTTTCTCGGCAAATTGTAAATCCGAGCAAATGTTGAATTAGTGATAGTATTGTGACACAAAGACATAAATTATGAAGTTTAAGTGTTTTGCCACTTTGTCGCGAATGAAGCGATGATTATTAGCAAGAGGAGGAATCGAAAAAACTGAAGTCCAGAATCACGGTTCTCGGTGGCAGTGAAATGAAGTGAAATTTTAACGCTGAAAAACCGCGAAAATTGAGTTAATGGATTGAAAGTATAAAGTTACGGTCGTTCGGAGTCGATTGGTGATATTTTTCAGTCCGGTCGGTTTCCCCAACTATCCAACATCCTAGTGATTTCTCGTGGAAGTGCAGAGGATTTCTCGGCTTCCTCCAAAGCGAGTATCATGTCAACACATTCCTTCCCATTCCCTACTTGACCAGCATTCGGGCATGGCCAGCGCCGGTATTGCTTCATAATGGATCACCAGTTTTTAAACATTGAAGATGTATGTTAGTCCCAAACCTCATCTGTTGGTACTTTTTGTAAATACAGCTGATCTGCCAATAACGGAATTGAATGCGTGGGCGGTCAATCATGCTCATGCTCATGCAAATTGTAAATCCAAGCAAATGTTTTTTTTTTTGGGAAACGATACCTATAGTGTTAATCCAAGAGTAACATTTTTGTTTGATGTAAACTAAGCA
Organism: Aedes japonicus; assembly: GCA_034211315.2. Taxonomy (NCBI): domain Eukaryota; kingdom Metazoa; phylum Arthropoda; class Insecta; order Diptera; family Culicidae; genus Aedes; species Aedes japonicus. Next base: position 102,569 of record JASCZW010004397.1, read on the forward strand.
AACAGAATTGGCAATTGTTTTAACTAGATTTATTTGATTGGCTACACATATTGAGCCTAAGAAATGTCCACAGGCAAAATAAAAAGAAATATAGTTTTTTTTTGTACATTTATAGATGTATAGATGATCAACATTAAAGGCCGATCCGAAAGATCGATACAAATTTATATAAAATTAGCGAAACGAATATGAGCAATGCGTTAACAAGGTGGCGAATTTGTTCCTGCCTTGACCTACCTCGCATGGAGATGTGTGGCATAAATGTATACGTTTGCTTCGAAACACTGCCTAACAACAGTCCTACGCTCAATTTCAAAACGATTTCTATTCAATTTTCAAAACCTGCCTAGCTCTATCGGACCTATCCACACTTTCTCTTCTCATCTTTGGTTCTAGCAGAAATTGCTGTCCACTCCTAGGGTTGCATGTTTAGAAGAAGGATATTTCCAATTCTCAAACATTATAATTGATTATGTGCTTCATGCAACAACACAAAACATGATTAGTTAAAAGAAATATAAAGGTTTCTCAGTTTATTTCCATAGTTAATACTGCTTTTTTCGCATAATTTATCATGAAGACATTACACATTGATTTGACTTCGGTTGCGTCCTCTCAAGTAACATACCAAATCAGTGCTGCAACTGAAATTCCATCACCTTGAAGAAGAATACTTTAATTCAGCGGTTGGCACTGGTTCGTAGTCGAATCACGTCGCCGTCATGCTGTCCGTATTCTAATCTTTCTTATGGTCTATATTTTCACAATTCACAAAAACCATGACAGGTTTCATCGTAGTGATTTTGTATAAACACACCTGTAAAATATGATAGTTATGATTCTCACAACCGATTGAATAATGAATCAATAAAAACAACTAACCTTGATAGTTTTAAGTATAATCATTGGATCACAGCAAAAATAACAACGATAACAACAACGCATAGCAGAAAAATATCATTTTTAATGAGAGCAACATAATTCACTTCACTTCACTTCACCGGTATTTTGCTAACCACCACCCAATGGTACATTCGTCGAAGAAAATCCATCTCGCCGCGTACACTCTCCCTCTCTCTTAACTTGCTCTTAGATTTTCTACAAGAATAGCTAACATCAACCATTTTGAGTAATATAATAAATAAAAACCCGCATTAATCCACCGATGGTGAGACTGAACCCTTCTTACATTACACCAGAATTACAAACTCAAATGTGGGCAATATTGTACTGGATACATATTTTCATCAGAAATTCCAAGAAGATTCAGAAATATTCAATATGCCATACATTCAGTTGATAAAATGAACTTTTTGTCAATCCTGAACGTATTGTTCAGGATTGAAGAAAAATTAAAATATTTCCATTAATAGTCTTTAATGACCTCTATATGTTAGCTATAAAAACCCGCATTAATCCACCGATGGTGAGACTGAACCCTTCTAACATTACACCAGAATTACAAACTCAAATGTGGGCAATATTGTACTGGATACATATTTTCATCAGAAATTCCAAGAAGATTCAGAAATATTCAATATGCCATACATTCAGTTGATAAAATGAACTTTTTGTCAATCCTGAACGTATTGTTCAGGATTGAAGAAAAATTAAAATATTTCCATTAATAGTCTTTAATGACCTCTATATGTTAGTTATAAAAAAGGGGAAATTACATAAATATTAGAAATTTCATATAATCAGCCCATAGCATGAATTATTAGACAATCCTAAGCGTCAATTTTGATTATCGATATGGATTCAAGATGCTTAATAAGTACATATTCGTTGAAAATAGTAAATGGAGACTTTGTGTAATTTTCGAATATACTCGTTGCAGTTGAAAACCAGCAACTCGAGCCAATCGATGCTGCTCTAATTCTATACAGTAGCATAGTGTGGCTAGTCCGCTGTATGTGCTATACAACGCTCCAGATGCGACACAATAGAATGCAAGCGGCATCGATTGGTGTGATTGGTCTTGTTCGGTTTTGCACTGCAACGAGTATATTGTCATCTCACAATTATGTGCTCTCAGGTATTGTTTTGGTCATATCTCCATGAAGAATTATCCAACCATAATGAAATTTTGACCAGTTATTTGGAGATATCATAGCTTTGATTTGGCACCAACAAAACTAAAATCGGTACACAAATAGCTCAGTATGTAATCGGAGACTAAACTGTTTGATTACTATTATAATAGGCCTTCAAGTACTGTTTCGTTCATATCTTCGTAACGAAATGTCCGAATGATAAAAAAATCAATAGCGTTCTATGGGAATGTTGTAGCTTCCATTTGCCGTCAACAGAACTGAAATCGGTTCACAGATGGCTGAGAAACCGATGTGACATTATTTGTAACGCACACACACACATACACACACACATACACACACACACATACATACACACAGACATGTGCTCAGTTCGTCGAGCTGAGTCGAATGGTATATGAAACTCGGCCGTGTGGGCCTCGGATAAAAAGTCGAGTTTTCAAGCGATCTTAATACCCTTCTATTGATGTAAGAAGGGTAAAACGTAACGTAATATAATAAATAAAAAATACTAACAACTGCAAAAGCCCACTGTTTCAAGCACATCACTTTTTTCTCCATCAGCTTGTTTTTGGTCTTATTATAGAACTGTCAAAATACACATTTGCCTTCTTTCTTTTCGCTCCACTTCACAACTCAACAGCTCACCGTGATCCACCTTACGGTGGATTGATGAGCTGCATGATGGTTGCATGTGAGCTTTTATCGTGTTGCGTGACATCGCTGTGACATTTCCAGTCAAACTCATCAAAAAGCGACTGGTGAGAAAAACAACAGCACTAAGGTGTTTCTGTGTTTCACCACCTTGTCTGTCAATTCTACAATCGAAAATTTATGTTTATTGGCAACCATGGACCTTATTGACGTTTCAGGTGCCCCAACACTCAGCGAAATAAATTTTCGATATTCATAAGATCGCATTGTGCTTATTTGCTATAAGAAATAAGTATGAATTTCATAAATTTGTCTTATGAATTGAAAAAATAAAAATATGGAGCAACCTGGATTCGAACCTTGAACGTTGAGGTTATGGGTCCAGTGATATGCCCACTTGTATATATCAACACTTGTATATGGGAAAGCTTAAAGGCGTTCAAGAACAATTTTGTATGAAACAAAATTCATCATTAGTTAGCCTTATGAAATTCCAAAGCATCGATCGCGCGGAGTCTGATGATGGCGCGACTAATTAATCTTCATACGGGGAAGGCTTCAGGTGAATAGTAGATAGGGGCTAGCAATAAGCTGAGCTCGGGCTGGGGGATCGACACAAGTTCGAACCAAGCTGAAAACAACACAATCTACACAAATTATTATCAACTACATATTAATATGATGATTAGCGGGTGAGTATTACCACAACGTTGATACGGTAACCATTCACGACAGAACTTTCTTGTTTTGATTATGCAATTTCACAGTCAAAACCAAGCTTTACAAAAGGTATGAATGTAGAATAGCACAATATGAATCCAGTGAGTAAGGGCGCCCCCAGGGTGGAAGCGATCGCGACGCGATGCGAAGTTTGACGATCGCGATGTCGCGCCAACCTCCGTACATTTAAACAAGCGAAAACATAGCTAACACACCATAGTGGACGCGACGCGACTCGACGCGATGAGCGATTTCCGCGATCGAACAGACGTGACTGGTTTGTCGCTCGGTGTCGCGCGATCATATATCTTCTTCTTTTTTAGATTTTTTATCGAAACCAAACCGCTTCGACTTATTGCCCAAAATTTTCAAAAGTCGTGTGCATTATGGCGGAAGATGGATTTATCGAAGCGAATGGAAATGATATGGAGATGATTTTCGGTTAATTTTCCTCAGTGAAAAGTGCTTCTAATCGCGTTCACTATGGGTATCAAATCGCGTCGATTATCGATTCGATTAGGATCGCGTCACATCGCATCGCGTCGCATCGCAATCGCTTCCACTATGGGGTCCACCTAAGAGATGCTCGTAATTGCTCAGAACTACTCAGGATTGCTCAGTGTCTTGCCCCTAGTCACGTATGGTATTTTTTTTCTTTGTGATGTCCATTTGGACGGCTAAGACCGCTCACGGTCCATCTCGCCATTGATGTTGCCGTTTTTCATGATTATTGGATATTGGGTGGTCGGTTCGGGATTAAATTTTAATTTCAATTTCTTTGATGAATGTGACTATTTCCTTCAGGTCCATTTCGTTACTCTCCTTGAGAATCATGGGGGAACGTCCAATAATTACGTCACGCAAAAAGTCTCTTTTTATAAACCACCAACGCGTCATGTAGTGTAAATGAGTTGAAAGTTGTTTGGGGTCCTTCAGTAGCTCGAACAGCTTCGACATCCGCCCTCTCGTTCCCCGGGATCTTTTGGTGACTGGGGATCCATTGCAGTTTGATTCTGTGGTGGCTTTGCTCCAATGCTTTGGCAATTTCCCATGCTACGAAGTTTTCGTTCTGCTTACTCTTACTTCGGATGGTTTGGCAGGCTCCTTTGGAGTCAGTGAAGATCACTGCTTTGCCATAGTTCCTTCGTTATATTACCTCTACGGCTGAGAGAACTCCGAGTAGCTCAGCGTTGGTGATGGTGTAATTGGGATGGATCTTTTGGGTCGAAACTTGCTTTTCCGTGTGATCATACACCGCCAATGCTGTGCCGCTTGTGGTTTTGGATGCATCAGTGTAAAGATGATGGAAGTTGTGGTAGTGAAGATTCTTCATTTCTTGGAATTGTTGTTGCCAAAACTGTTTGCTGTATCTTTCCTTCGCCTTCTGGGATTCGAAGATATTTTCTTTGATGCAGCGTTCCAGGGTGTAAGGGAAGGTCCATTAATTAGTCACGCAGTAAGGGGGGGGTTGGGAAAACTGACGATCCATACAAAAATTTGAAGGTCCATACAAAAACGTGACAAGGGGAGGGGTTATAAAAGTAATTTTTTGCGTGACGTAATTAATGGACGTTCCCTAATTCGAATATTGCCTTTTGTTTAGGAAAGCCATTGTGTCTGTTGGGTGCAACTAGCGTATGATATGGATGTATTTGATTGCCACCTCTGTCCAATACGAGCCATTTCCCGTGATAGATCTGATTGCTCGTTCCGTAAAAGGTTGTAGCTGGTTGCTGTGGAAGGTGCTTTTCAAGAGCTCCTTAATCGTGAGCAACTTTCTTCTAAGTTCAAGTGACATCTGACCGGTTTCCGCGTGGATCACATGGATATGCGTTGTTCTTAGGATCGTCGGGCGCAAGTATGAGTTTTGGACGATTTCTAGTTTCTATAGGTTAGTTGTGACCGCGTTTCCGAAAATGTGAGCTCCATACTCCAGACGGCTGCGGGTGATGTCACTGCCCACCTTAATTAAAGTGAGTGGGGGCACTGTTGCTGCGTTTTCCAAGCATCTTAATTATTTTCAGCTTCCCTGCTGCCTTGTCCCGAATGTCCTCGATGTGCTTCCTGTGGGTGAGGGTTCTATCGGCCGTGTACCCCAAGTAACGATGAGTGTTATTGATGTCTACTTTTTCACGTCCTATCTTGATTCTCGAGTCCGATTTGTTGCTGGGAGAGATAGTTGTTTGATCCATTTTTTGGGCTACTGTCAGTAACCACCACTGCAAAGTTGTCGGTGAACTGAACCAGTTCACATCCATCATGCTTGATCTGATTATCGTTGATCTGATGCAGGCTGCCAGTGTAGAAATTGAAGAGGATCGGTGACAGAGGACATCCTTGGGGAAGGCCTTCACTGACCACTCTGTGGGCATCCCCTTCATTTGTTTTTAGTATGAGCCGTCTATGCCTGAGGTAGGCAGGGAGCCATGAAAGCAATTCATTAGGTATGTTGAGGGAGCGTTGGATATTGAGAAGTTTACCGAGGTTCACGCAATCAAAGGTTTGTGAGAGGTCGAGAAATATTACGCAGGTATTTTTTTTCTCAATCTGGGTGTCCTTGACCTTGTTGATGACATAGTTGACGCAACTCTGAGCTGTGCTTTCGAAAACCGAAAGATCGAAGAGGTTGAAGGTTTTCTATTTCTGACAATCTACTGTTGACCACCGTGTTAATAGGTTTGAGATTGACGTTCATGAGGGCGATGGGACGGCGGTAGCCTGGATTTAGTGGATCGCCTATGTTTTTGGGAATCGGCTTTATTTGAGTGATTTTCTATCTATCCGGGATTTCTTCGGCAACGAAGACCTCGGGAATCATTTCGCATACCTTGATTTGCATATCTAGTCTAAATGTCTTTAAGATACCGTAAGACACGCGGTCCTGAATTGGCTTTCTTCTGCTGAAGAGCTCCTAGGATTTCCTCGACTTGGAGTGCCCACGGAGTGGAAAAGCTACGAAATGCACTGTGGGTGTTTCGGTTGTTGTTTTCCTGACCGATTTCAGTTTTTCATCGTAGTAGTGTGCGAGAAATTGTGCGGCGTTTTCCAGTGTGGTTTCCGGCTTTCTTTTTACAAGCTGCGTAAGCGATGTGTCCAGGCCTTTGATGATGTTCCATAATTGTCTTGAGAGGGTGGCTTCGTCTACTTTATCAGCAAGTTCTTGACAATAACCTAGTTTTGTCTTCCGTATAAGCCTGTTCAGGATCGCCCGTGCTTTTTGTAGTTCGAGATGGTTTGTCAGGGTATTTATTCGTTTCGCAGTTTCTCTCGTTTGATCTTTCAAGCCTCGTTGATGTCGTCGGTCCACCAGCGCTTCAGGTAGTTCGCTTTTTGTCTCCGTTAGGATAGTGTCGTTCGTTGTTTACGATCCTTGGAAAAGCATCCTCTGTCTCTTCATCTCCTAGCTGTTCTAGGAGGTCAAAGCGGTTTTCTAGCTTCGGGAGGTGTGATTCCGCTTGGGCAAAGGTAAGCTGTCTTTTTCTCATTAAGTCACGAATCTTCACGTGTCTTTGTCGCTCTGGGCACACACTACTGTTCGCTTCGTGTTGGAACCTACAGTTCGGGCATTTCGCGCTAGAATTGCAGTCCGTTGAGAGATGGTTCCCTCCACGCTTAGCGCATCTTGCTCGGGAGGTGCAGAACTTCGTGCTGAGTCCGAATCTCTTACAGTTCCTACATTGGCGGATGGAAAAGATTTAGAGCTCGGGTCTTAAGTTGAATCCGAAGGTTTTCAGCCACTTAGGAACCTGCGCTCCTTTCGCAAACACCTTGATGTTCCTTATCTCCTGGAGTTCACCTGTCCCGGCATTTGATTCGCTGTACCTTAAGTACTCGATGCTCTGCTTCTGTGTTCCGCTCCATTTCTTCTTCTTTAAAACTGGTGGGGACATCTTTGATGAAGATTATGGTGTGATTCCTTTCCTTCCGCAAGCTTTAGTCGCTTCAGTTCAGCTACTGCATCTGTGTCTACTTTGAATCGAAACTTACCTAGTTTACTGATTTCGGAGAATCGGTGGAACCCCTTATCCCTTAGGAACTTCCCGAATATAGTGAGGTGACTGGGAAAGCCTTTCTCAATATCCATCAATTCGAGAACTGCTGTTGTTGTTTGGGCCTGTGCACAAGTACTTGTTCCATGGACACAACTTTTTCACTTAAAAGTTTATCGTTCACAGTCGCAAGCCGACGAATTGAGGTTAGACCCCAAGGAGTTTTCAAAAAATGGAATATTTTCGATTAGTTTCACTTTTGGCTGAAAAGTATCACATTTCCCATTTGAAAGGGTTTTTTTTTATCTGATCTTCTGCACTGAGTTTTACGACAATTTATCCGGCCAAAATATCAAATTAGATGAGACGTTTGAATACAATACAGCGTGAGGTTCACTCTCGCAAAATGCATACGCGTCCTGTAAATTATAGAGGAATCCAACTTGAAAAAAGAAGAAGACACCGAGTGGTGATAAATCTGACAGCTCCCATGTTAAAGTATAGGACGAAACTTTTAAAATGCTGCTAGAAAATTCAAATGAAATTCCAAATAAAAGCGGTTCCAAAGCGGTTTGTTGTAAGATGTAGAAAAAACTACTAAACTAAAACTACTCAGCTAAGACATTTACTACAGTAAAGACCTTTACCTGCACAGTGAGCTAGTTAGTTAATCACATAGTATAAAATAAGTTTTATTTTGTACTGCACAAATGCAGAAAACTCAATTAATTAAGAAAAACCGAAAAAATGACTCCACGGTGCCAATTAAATCGTCTTCTTCAAATTAGTGATCGCAAGAAAATATATCAAAGAGAAGTGTCATAAATATGTATTTCCTCTCGTGCTTGGAATGCGTACATGGAATAATAAGTTATACGTTTGCTTAGATCGATGGAATTGTATAGTTAAATAGAGCGTCCGGCTATTGCTGCTACTACTACTATTGAGGATTAGGACTAGCGGTATTGTAGTTCTTGAGCACAGTTGTAGTTGGCGATGGCGTTAGGCTAGTTTCGGGACTAGTACCGAACAGACTAGGGCTACTTATGCTGAGACTTGGATAGGACTCAATTGGTTGAAAATGGCAACTTTCTGGCAACTGTCGTGGTAAGCTATTGTAGCAATGGTCTTTACTTGTTAGAGGCACCTGAGGGTTGCTTGTGCAGGGGCTTTTTGGTTCCATTTGATGCTGGAGCGTTTCCAGAGCCTCCCGGGGCGTTTCTAGAGCGCGTGTAGCCCACATTTCGGCTGCTTTCTGTTTGTTCCTGCAGCTGAACTGGTGTGGCTGTTGATGCTGGTTCAGGTTTCCTGGATGGAGACTGTACGGGCTGCTCGGTGGGATAGCTTGATTCATCATATACTTGCTCAGTGGTGTACTGCTGTGCATCATATGGTTGTTGATAATCCTGGTACTGTTGCTGTTGATCGTATTCCTGTTGGTCATATGATTCTTGCACGTACTGTTGATTGCCATATTCATCGTATTGGGCCTGGTCATACTGCTGAGAGGGATCGTACTGAGATGCATCGTATCCAATGGTCTCATCGTAGGGCTGCTGGTAGGATTGATCCATATTTCCGGATTGTGACTGGTATTGATCAACTGGTGTTGGTTGGGACTGTTCCGCGGATTCGATACGCCCTGGTTCCGATACATACTGGCTAGGTTGAGGTTGCTCGATGTAGGCAGAGGGTTGTCGAATCGATTGCCTGGATGCCCGTTCGCTGCCAACGATGGATTCACGTGATAGTCGGCCACTACTGCCGGTGCCGTCTGGTTTAGTGGATGCGCTGTCGCTTGTTCGGGACAGTCGTTCAGCGTCAGTACGTCCAGGCTCCGACTCTTTTCCTTGCAGCTTGGCTGCAAGTTCCTCATTGGGATTGACGTTCGGGAAAGACGAGACTCGCTTCGTCTCTCTTCGGAGTACTTGTTCCCCTTAGGTTCATTATAGTCATTGATGGAGCTTTTACGGGACAACACCGGCTGACGGCTGGTGGCATAATGTCTGTCGGATAGCTGTGATTCTGGTCGTGATGTTTTACCAACTGGGTGTTTGGCAGCTGGTGATCGACTGATGCTATCATTAGATTGATGGGCTGTTCTGGTTGGTGGATAATTGGCCGTTGTGCTACCGGGTCGGGATACATTCTTGAGAGCTATGAATAAATATCAGAAAAGTTTATTACTATTCTTGTAAAATTATGAGAGTATCATTCGAATTAATAACGAGTTCAATAAATAAGAAGATAAATCACTACAGCCTTTAGTGAGTAAATTGCAATGATATGGCAGTCGAATAAAACTATGCAGAAACCGTTGCTTGATCCGGGAGAATAGCGAAGTGTCTTAAAATTTCATTTTTTAAGATAGTGCAAGCTGTTCTCCGGCAAGATATTAGTTTAGCTATGCATGAGTGATGAATGATATATCCGTTTTAAAATAATAGAGCAAAGTGATGATCTAGCAAGAAACAAAGGTAAACTGAAAAATAAGAGCTCTTGATAGAACCTAACGTCTTCAAATTTATTATCAAGTAAATTGTTCTTAAAGAATCATGTTTTTGTACAATTTTATGACATACAAAACCACTTTGCATTTGTTTGTCTGATAGATAATATTATTTTGTCGAGTGTAGGGCAAAATAAGTATATCCACTCCAATCTATCTCAGTACTTTAGACTTTTTTCGTCCACTCAAGAAAACAAACTTAAGAATTTTATACGGTACAACTTATGAATAATGTTTTTGAATTTCATAAGCGTGACTTATGAAGGGATTTTGTTTTACACGAAGTTGTTTTTGTACGCCTTTAGCCTTTCCTGTTTACAAGCGGTTATATAGACTAGTGGTCAAGCCACCGGATTCGTAATCTCAACGTTCTAAATTCGATTCCAGGTTGCTCCAGATTTTTATTGTTATTTTTTTTCATTTATTTATTTTCCGTCGGCCTATTTTCTCACATGGTGACAATCACCGACGCCAGGTAGACGACTCCACCACCTGGACCCTACCTATCAACTCATGAATATGAGCTGGGCCCAACGGCTTTACTTCCCTTCCGAAGGAAGACGTGACCTGATTTTTTCGCCTTAGAAAAACCACCGACGTCGACTGAAATCGAACCCAGACCCACTGGGGTGCCAAGTATTGTTATATCATCATCATATTTCATAAGGCAACTTTATGAAATTCATACTAATTTCTTGTGGCAAAAAATCATAATATAATCTTATGAATATCGGAAGTTTATTTCGCTGAGTGTCAGACATAACCCTCATTTTATATTTTTCCTTTAAAATCAAAGAACTTCTTATAAGATTAACGTTAATAACTTCTTTTATTTTCTCCTAATTTTCTTACAAATTTTTGAAAGCTTAAATTTTTTCTCCATTTTATCAGCGGGTGGATACACGGTTTGAAAAGACATGTAATTTTTTCCGTTATCTAATGCACATAAAGGGAACGCAAGATTTGGCAAAAAATAATGGGATATTTCATGTCCATTTAAGCTAGATAACGCCTGAATCTAGCGTGTTGTATGAAAGATTGCAAACATTGTTGTATGGCGCATGAAATATTGCAAACAATTTCCTTGTTTACGCTTTCTTTGGCTTGAAATTGCCTGTTAAAATGCGTTGTTTTTCTCTGTGTAGTCAAGAATAAAATGAATTTTTTTTTGGCTCAGGAAGTACTAGCTAAACGGTCCCAAGCTCGGTTCCAAGCTCAATGATTCGCCACTAATAACATAACTCACACCAACACACCCTAAAATATTCTGTCAAAATTACATAGCGAATCAAAACTACAACAAAGACACTATGGTACCGAACGATACAGAAAAGCGCAAGAGTTTATTGCAAGATGCACACTGCAAAGTGCACTTCGGACCTAGGGGTTTTACAATAGTGAATCAATTTCAAATTGCTAGGTTCCCATTGATTGTTGATTTTATGGTAAATATAATCATGTAGAACAAATATTAGGCGTTATGGCAACTCTGTAAGGTAAAGAAAATATTCTCACCACGAAATTTAAAACTTTTTCTGGCAACTCTGCGGTACTTTGTTTATAGACGCAACGAAAAGTCAAAAAAAATATCAATTCCCAGGTTTGATTTGTTGGATCAGTTTGCCGTTGAATTCCAGAGGCAAACTGAAAACCGTTGAAGTAAAGCAGATGCAATAGGATATGCTTTATTTTTGATTTTTGAATAGGATATGGCTCACTTTTGAAAGTTAAAAGAGCTATGTGACGAAAATATATGAATTTTCACAAAAATTAGCGTAGAAAGAGTGGATGCCGGTGCATTTTGATGAGATGCTACTTCTCTACACTCAGGAAATTGTCCATACGATTTTCATACGATCGGAACTATGAACCACAAAGCAAGGGTCCAAGACTCATTCCATATGTAATCGTATGAAATGATTGCTGTTGCATTAGTCGAGAAAAACATGCCTCAAATACACTTTCAATCGACATCCCTTATCAAGTGTGTCCCGTGGGATTGTAGCTCAACTCTGGATCCCGAAGTTCATGGTTCGAGTTCCGATTGCCACAAGAAAATTTTCATACGATCGTCCAATCAACTTCTTTCCATTAGAAAATCGTATGAAATTTGGAATAATATCTTTTGGCAAATTTCCATACGATATTCGAATGAATTCCTCTCGATTTGTTCGCTCAGTGTAGATGCATAAGAAGCTGAGAACATAATATCACTGGTTAAGTTGACAGATTACCCTCACGATCTTCAAATGACCTAAATTTGGCTAAATTGAATCGATATTCTAGTATTGCATTCTAGATATACAGAAAATGATTTTACAAAATAGAGGTTGTACGGAATCAAATTGTACTACTTTGGCTGTATGGCTGTAACTTTTTTGATGTAGAAGGAGATGTTCGCTCATCACCATGAGGCACCAAGAGTGAACAACAATGTTTTTGGCTAGAATGAAAGATATGAAGAGAAAGTTTTGATAGTTCCGCTAGTGTGTGAAACAGATGTTTTTTTTTATGAAAATTGAGCGAAAAGGGCATGTATACGGTGGTACTCGAACCAACGACATTTTTGCCTAACATCCCACTGCGGGGTAGGTTAAAGCACGGACTAAGTCCGCCACTTCAACAGGCCTGTTGAAGTGGCGGACTTAGTCCGTGCTAACCTACCCCGCAGTGGGATGTTAGGCAAAATGTCTGGTTCGAGTACCACCGTATACATGCCCTTTTCGCTCAATTTTCATAAAAAAAAACATCTGTTTCATTTCCAATCCTGCCGCACACTAGCGGAACTATCAAAACTTTCTCTTCATATCTTTCATTCTAGCCAAAAACATTGTTGTTCACTCTTGGTGCCTCATGGTGATGAGCGAACATCTCCTTCTACATCATAATCGTTACTCCTCGCACGGAGAATATATAACATAACAATTAATGTATGTAACTTTTTACCGGCTAGGTATTTTCTACTGAAATTTTGGGTGAAATTAGTTCAATGTATATTTGTTTAAACAATGTAATTGTTATACAATAACATGTAATTTAATTACATAACAATGTAATGTAATTACACCGTGTAAGTTTCACTACACGCTCGTTCAGATCTACTCTAAATAGAGTATCGTTCGTATTTCCATGCTAAATGTCAAAAACTGAGTAACTTGATATAAGGAAACTGAGTAAATGCTACTTTGATTGTAAAAGCGCTATAATTATATAAATAGAGTAATTACAATGAAGCTGTCAAAAGCGAAAAAACGTGGTTCAGTCGATCAAAAGTTATCAAGATGGGATGGCTGTATGTTGTAATCAACAATCATTTTCACGTCAAAGTGCTGAATTCATTCCATGACCCAACAAACATCAATGCTGAATAACTGTATGTTCAAACAAATTTGGAGAAATTGTTCAGCTTTTTCTTCTAGAAAGATGAATAATTTCTCCAAATTTGTTTGAAGAAGCGGTTATTCGTCACTGATGTTTGTTGGGGAATACAATCAATCCATAAATTTACAAATTCAAAGTATTTCGACTCTTCCGTTTCGACTGAACAGTTGTCGGAAACAATCAACAATTTCATTAAAATAAAATAAAAAATTAAATTAGATACTGATTAACGTTTACTCAAATTTTGACAAGTGACCTAGTTAATCAGAATTGAGTAACTCCTTAGCTACTCTAATTAGGTTAGTTCCAGTTTTAACAAAACTGAGTCATTTTCTACTCAGTTTTGTAAAAATACAAACAAACGTGACTGAGTAATGTTTACTCTAACTTTGACAGGTGATCTAGTTAATCAAAAATGAGTAATCTTCAATTACTCTAATTAGGGTAGTTCCACTTTTAACGAAACTGAATCGTTTTCTACTCAGTTTAGAGTAATTACAAACGAGCGTGTAGCAGATATGTTATCGTTCCGAAGATGGAGTTGGAAGAACAACAGCGGCGCAAAGAAATTTTGCGCACATACCTAGAATATCTGGATCTTTCTCATCGTGACATCAGCAGGAAGCTGGGAATGGTACATTCTACGGTGTCTCGTGTTTTAAATCGGTACCACGAACGTTTGACCATCGATCGGAAAGGAAAAAAGTGGCAACAATGGATCTCCGTATAGTGTTAAGGATCACAAGCGGGTAGTTCAAGCTTTCAAGAGGAATCCCAACAGTTCAGTTCGAGATGTGGCGAAGAAACTGAATCGAATCAAAACATTCGTACAAGATGCGAACAAACATGAACACACGTACAAAGCCCAAAAGGTGCCTAATCGCGATGAACGGCAGAATACGGTAGGTAAAACACGTGTACGGAAGCTCTACACCCAGATGTTGACGAAACCACATTGCCTCGTTATGGATGATGAGACGTATGCAAAAGCAGACTTCCGGTAGCTTCCGGAACTCCAGTTTTTCACTGCTCATCTTAAATTCGATGTCCATGAGGACGTCAGAAAGCAGAAAATGTCAAAGTTTGCCAAAAAATATATGATTTGGTAAGCAATTTTCTCATGTGGAGAGCGGAGCACTCCATTCGTGACAACTGGAACGGCCATGGGCAGGTGTACCTAAAGGAATGCCTCCAAGAGCGTCTACTTTCTCTTCTGAGGTCACACGATGGTCCTACAATTTTCTGGCCGGATTCAGCCTCGTGCCATCACCCGAAAGAGGTTTTGGAGTGGTACAAGGCTAAGAAGGTCAATTTCGTGCCGAAGCATCTCAAGCCTACCGAACGCACTTGAACTGCGGCCAGTTGAAAAGTACTGGGCCATCATGAAGCAGGCACTTCATAAGAATCCTAATGAAGTGAAATCGGAGGAAGATATGCAGAAAAAATGGATTATCACCTTGATAACCGAATATTTGTGTGTGTCGCAATTTGATTCCGTACACCCTTTAGCCCAACTTTTAGCGACAAATTTCATCCTATGTTCACAACTATGGCCTATTTTTTTCATTACATAGTAAAATGTCACATTTTTTCTAAGGACCTTCAAAATGTTTCGTATGCATTGTCATGTTTTTCCAAACCACCCCTCCTCCCTTTCTGCCTTCCATTATTAATAGACCTGCTCTTATTAGGCATGTGTAGGCAGAGGTATATTTAATTAAATATCGTTTCTAATTCAATTATTTTATCAGTTATAACTAAAATTGTAGTTGACCGCTGCATATAACGCTGTGTCAAGGGACATGTACCCTAGTTATTGACATTTTTATGACAGTACTTTCGAAGACGTGGATTTTTTACACAAAGATTGGCTTTTTGCAGACCTACGAGAAATTCTGGTGGAGTGACTGAGTAAGAAAACTACCGGCATATTTCACGCGAGCACTGACATCTGCTCAGGGGATCTCTCACTAGGAGTGAAGAGCTAATAAGTTAACGTGAAACTCACCACATAAGGGATTGGGAAAGAGAGGGCCAAATGGGTATTCACCACAGTCATTTAAAATATATTTTTAAAATAATTTTTAAATTTTTACAGGCTACAAAAAACATAGGTCCTGTAGAAAAGTGTACTCTACAGATTGAATGGTATCTGATAATGCCTTGTTCAGACTACAGAGTTATAACATGTTATAATGGTTGTCAAATAATTTCAACAAGAAATTCCTCATCAAGATAGGCTTATAATATGTTATAACTGCTCAGTCTGGCCAGCGTTTAAGCCAATAAAATATTCACAAGTAGTGCATTGTTCAGACTACAGAGTTATAACATGTTATAACGGTTGTCAAATAATTTCTACAAGAAATTGCCATCAAGAGAGGCTCGTAACATGTTATAACTGATCAGTGTGGCCAGTGCCTAAGGTCTATTCAGCATGTATAACTTACTTCCTGTCTACATTCTACTTTCTATATTTGAGTTTTTTTTTCAGTTCACGTTCCTAATGTCGAAAAACGCTCGAGTTCCATTAAGTATTTGCAAAATGATAATACAGCATTATCAAACCGTCAAAAGTTACAATTAAATCGCTAAAATCATTCTGAAAACTTCTGATGGCAGAAGATACCTGAAAGGCCGATTATTATTATTTGTTAATGGAAGCTTAGCTGAATAGATTCACTTTATTTTAGACTAACTGAATTTGTAAAATATAAATTAATTATTTTGAATACACCTTTT
This sequence comes from Aedes japonicus, assembly GCA_034211315.2. Classification (NCBI taxonomy): domain Eukaryota; kingdom Metazoa; phylum Arthropoda; class Insecta; order Diptera; family Culicidae; genus Aedes; species Aedes japonicus. The sequence continues at coordinate 118,621 of JASCZW010004397.1, forward strand.
TTAAATAAATTTACATGTATTCTAAATGTTTCTGTTCCTAGATCAGACCGGATCCAATTCCAGCGACCTTCAGCATAGCGTAGCTTTGTAGTTGCGATTTAACCGACTGCAGGACCCTTTACACATGACATATGGTACCTTAACTACAACGGCGTTTTCAAAAGCAAAAAAGGAAAAAAAGCAGTTATTTGAAGGTCTGCATCACAGTAGCCACACGCTTTCAACATTACCGGCAATCTGAGGCACCCGATTTTACGATACCCTTGAAAACAACAACCAGCCGAATGTTCTAGTTTGAAAAGATTTGAGATTATATGTAAGGCAAGTCAAGATACAGCAGACTTCAATATTTATAATTGAAACGCATTTTCCCACAAAGCACAGCCCTTCTAAACCAAATCAAATAATGGTGAGAATTATTACGCCAACCAAGAGCGGAAACTACCTGTTTGCTGGTGAGTAGTGGGGTAAGTGTTGTTCGCAACATAAATGAACGCTGAATAAAGCGTATAGCATTTCCCTTACACAAACTGATATGCAATGTGAATAGAACATAGACTTGCAGTTTGGAACTAAGCATTTACTAAGGTTCTCAAGAAGCCTAATTAGTGTTGATGAAGCTGTGAGTGGTGAGCATTATGTGGCATTTTATGCCAGAACGATACCTTCATGGTTCACATCATCTCGCACAACGGACCGATTTGGAGACGGACTTGAGTAGCTTTGAGCAACTCCGGTAGCCGCAGAGGGATTTGTAGTAGCAGCTGTGGGATATTTGCTATAATTGATATGGGTTGGTCTAGAGGAAGCATATTCGGCTGGATAGCGATTGTCATTAACGGTAGCAGAAGGTGAAGCGTATTGATTATCTTGAACGGTGGTTGCGGCGGCGGCGCCACTAGTTTCTATGCGTTGTGAGAGGAATTCGAAATTATTCTGGAGGACATCTATTTCCTGCCTGGCGCGTTTGCAAGAATAGAAAGAGAGAAAACGAAGAAAACGTATTAGATTAGTAAATATCGGTACATACCTCAGGGTCGTGATTCGTCGATGCCGTTGAAAGGTTAGAGTCTGCTTCCAGCTGATCGGAGCTATACTTCCGTTTTTGGAAAGCTGGACTAATTTCCTTGTAGTTTGCCCAAACTTGCTTTAAGCGTTCCATCAATTCATTGTTCGTTTGTCTCAGCTCCTTCTTTTCGTTTCTAATATTTCAAAAAATGTTCATAACATGTAATACTATACAATTATTCGGTCAAGTCTACCAATCACTCACTATTCTACAATACTACGTGAACTATTCGTCAAACACCACATGTATAATGTATTGTGCTGTAGATTTAGTAAACTTGCAGAGAAGATACCTGAGAGACTCTAAAGTTCTAAGTAATGCTTATGTGATAATGCGTGGAGCAAGAACGGAATTTTGATGGCTGATTCGTCTAGTCTAGTCTTCGCACTCCTCCTTGTTGCTGGTTTTGGTTTTCGGTTTCGGGCTAATCCGCACGTTCACATCAATCTTAATAGGGTGTCGTTTTGTACAGGCCGCGTGCTCTTCGTCCATAACGTTCGTCCCTTTGCCATCGGAGCCGATGATGGCCGTCACAAAGGGACGTGAGCAGGGGCGAGTACTTGCTGGAAGGTAACTGCCGATGGATTGCATTGTATCTCGGTCCGAAGTCTGTTCCACGTCCTGAATGGTTCGTTGATGCTGGCTCAACGAAGGAGTGGGGTGATCCTCGGAAACCGGACTGAGGCTCGGTAGGGTCAGCGGATGAAAACCGAACACGCTTTTTGAAGATGCGTCTTCTAGACTCATGGTGTATAGCGGTTTGGAGGGAGAAAGTGAGAGACGTGCAAGGATAAAAACCAAAAACCAAGCGTTAGGAAGAGTGTTCTAAGACCAACATAGAGACATGGTAAGAACGAAAAATGTGCGATAACATGTATGCAAGTTGGTGTGGTCAAGAATGAATGACCCGATGAATTCGCTAGAACGTTTAAGAGTTCCAAATAGATCTGTATCGTATTATCAAATAAAATGATACTGACTGATGTGCATCCAGCGTGAGCAGTTGATCTAAAAAAAACTAGTGGAACTAGTAGTAAGGTACGCTCTCTCAGACACTGATATAATGTATACACTGTTGAATCAAGAATATTAACTTATTATTAATAAACGATAATAAAAAAGTAAACTATCTTCTTTTCGATCCCGAGCAAATCTTGTTGAAATATTTGTTTTTCATCAAAATTTAGAAAAAATAGAACAAAATCACACGGTTACAGTTGAAATTCCAATTACCGAACAAACTGCTTCTAGAACACCATAGATCATCGTTCTCATAACCCCAACTCTCACCAATATGTTATCGCATACGATTCATTTTACCATTTCCATTTTACTAATTAACGATAGTCTATGCTAATTTACAAAAAGCTACCATAATCCGAAACACGGTGTTAATAATAGATACAACTGGTAGGGTCTTTGTTCTCTTATTCATCTCATCGCTCATGGAAAGCAAATGATAGCTTAATGCATTGAAACAAGATAAGGAGTGACCATTCGAAGTGAACGATAAAAAGTATAAACGAGTATTCGACTTTCACCGATTTGCATCAAACAGGTAGATTTTTTCCACGTACCACCACCCATATGTGAAAATCCTAGTTTTTGTGCTGATTGGCCTATTAAATCACTCATAGGAATGACAAGTTTTTGAAAAAAATACTTGTTTTTTTTTTAATTGCTTGCACCTTCGAAGCCATTATGTCTAAAAAGGATCTGTTGAATACTTCATTTGTTCAACTGTTCAAGGAATCAAGAAAAAGTACAATTTTTGGTTGATAGAGTTGCCAAACATGCTTTTTTGTATTGTAATAATTAGATTACGTTTTTCGTCAAATGAGTATCATTTAATTTGAAAACTTTCAATACTATCGTTTTTCTTACAATTTTATCCGTAGAAATCACTTAAAGTCTCAAGGTATTCCAGCCGTTCTGAAATATCGGCATTTTGAGACTAAGAATTTGTCACATGTAGGAAGTGTAAAAACAGAAATTTCACATCGCTAGAACTGCTCTGTGCCATTGGCGGTATTTGAGCACTATCAAGCGAGCACATTTTTGCCAGTCAAGGTGGCGGATTCGTTGCTGCCTTGACCTACTCCGTATGGGGATGTGTGGCAAAAATGTGTGCGTTTGCTTCGAAATACTACTTAACAAAAGCCCTACGTTCAATTTCGATCTACTTCTATACAATTTCACAACCTGCCGAAAGCTATCGGACCTATCAATACTTTCTCTTCACATCTTTGGTTCTAGCGAAAATTGCCGTCCACTTCTAGGGTTGCATGTTGATAAGAAGAATATTTCCTATTTTCAAACATTACAATTGGTTACGTACTTCATGCAACAGTTAAATGTAAGAAGTCCTTATTTATCAGTTTTTTTTGTCACAAATCCTCAAAAAATCGGCTTGAGGATGTTTTTATGTAGTCTGTTATAGTAGTTCAGAAAATAAGTACTGTTTATGGGGACAGTGTTGCCAAAAATGCTTTTTCTTTATTTTAAATACAAAGTTGCATTTTTTGTCAAATGAGCGTTATTTGATTTGAAATATTCCAATAAGATCGTGAATCCTAGAAAGTTGGAGCTGTTTATTGGAATACCTGTAACTATAAATGAGAAGAAAAATAAGTATTTTCCATTTAATTCCAACTACCTCTATTGCTTATCTTGACATATACGCGTATTTCGTCTACAATGTGCAGACTTCTTCAGTGTACTGTACTAATAACTCGACTGCACGCAAAAAAACCGCAGTAGAACTACCATTTCGAGGGTTAAACTAAGCGCAATCACCAACAATTTTCAGCTGGCAATAAATGCGTTTGATTTTACCATGCCTGCGATTAGATCAACCATGGTGCGGTTGATATCAATATGAGTGTAGGTTTTTCGAAGTTGGAATAATTTGTGCTTGGATTTTTGGGTGAAATAACGACACTTTATTTGAGCTCCACTGAATATACACGACGATACTCCGTGCGATGCGAAAAGACTGTTTATTTGATACTGACTACTCTAATGTATTGCTATCGAGTTTATATGGATCAGCGGGAAGATGTGTAAAATGATAATGGGTGATAACGATCGGCTACATGATCGGAAGCTGCGAAGGTCTGATAATGGACTGTATAAGAGAAGGTGAGATGACTACTGATAACAAAATTCGAGCAGTTCCGATCGTCCATAAACTACGTTACAACTTAACATGCCGGCCACCGTGAAAATGCAAATTTTAACTAACTAATTTTAACATTCCTAATCAACCACAAGTCTGTCAATTAAGCTACGCTGTTATCCATCTACCCTTATCTATTAACTATCAATTCAATTCAGGTTCTTTGCTATTCTAATTTATCAATTTTCTGATCATCTTTTGATGTCATGCTCCAACGTTTTTCTTCTTGTGGGATGATCGTGCTGCTGCGGTTTATTTTCTTCTCCCCTTTCTCCTCTTTGTCGCCTCGACTGCGTTTGCTGATGTGCTGCTGCTGGCTAGGTTCTCCACGTGCTACGTCGTATCCCATCGGGTTCGGATTCGTGACCATGTGACTACTCGGCTAGTAGGTTCGGACGATCAGCTGATCGGTGTAGAAGTAGTAACCTTGGCCTTCGATCGCAATCAGTCCCATTCATCCTTCTCCTCGTACTGCGTGGCTGCGTCGTCCACGGCTGGATCATATTCTGGAAACAAACATAGGCGGCTTTTTCAAACAATCAAAAAGAAAAAAAACAACACTTAACTGGAGCGGAGGCAACCGGCCTCCACGGGTCCGTAACCGGACGATGAACGATGGCATCGAAGTACTGAGCGTACTTGTGCGTGAATCCGATCCGAGTTGTTGCATGTTTCGAGTTTCGATGAGTGGATGATGAGATGAGTATGAGGCCTCCTTCGATGGATGGTCCGGCAGCAGGTTTTCACTTGGCTTGCATTCTAAGGTCTTTGCTTTCCACATTGCAACTCCACAAGTCTATCCGACGTATAGTGGATGCGTCGGGTTAGCGACAGACCGTCGAATCGTAGCTAGTTTGAACCTCACTCGTGGTAGTTGGCAAGCGGCGACATCGTAGACGCAGGGGGACGAAAAATTCTATTAGTTTTTGAAATTCAATATTATAACAACGACTTACATGGCCGGGAGGTCATACGACCCCCCGATGTTGCGCAGTGAAACACTGCGATAGATGAAAGGATCTCACTGTCCTTCTTGCTGGGCAGCGGCGCTCCCGCTGTCTGGTTGATTGGGCAACACGCAGATTTTAGAGATGCCCCGTCGATACTCTCCGTCCTTTGTCCGCACATCAACGACACGGATGCAATTGTCGTCTCCCGGTAGATATTCGTGATACGGCCGATGCTCCACTTCAGTGGTGGCAGGTTCTCCTCCTTTACTAATACTAACGTGCCAACGTCGATATTGTTGCGCCGTTGAGTCCACCGAGTTCGAGGTTGCAGTCCAGACAAATATTCGGTCTGCCAGTGCTGCCATATTCGACGAACATACTCCTGGGTTTGCTGAAACCGATCCAATCGGTTGGTTGGTAAGGCGCCAAGGTTGGGCTCCGGAATGGCAGTGAGCGATCGATGGACCAAGAAATGCCCTGGCGTGAGCACCTCGAGGTCATTTGGATCCGAGGTAAGCTGTGTCAACGGACGAGAATTTAGTAGGCCTTCTATTTGTGTAAGGAGAGTCAAAAAGTCTTCTTGGTACAGGATCACATTTCCCACAGTTCGGCGGAGGTGGTTCTTCATAGACTTGACGGCTGCCTCCCAGAGTCCACCAAAATTTGGGGACCTGGGAGGTATGAACTTGAACGAGATGCCGTCTTCCGAGCAGCTGCGAGAGACTTGGTCCTGATGATGTTGGGACTGAAATAGTCGGGCCAACTCTTGGAGCTCCCTTTTGGCTCCTTGAAAGTTAAGGGCGTTGTCGCATTCAATCAGAGTTGGTTTGCCTCTACGCGCAACGAATCGGCGCAGGGCAGCGATGAAAGCGTTGGTGGTCAAGTCTGAGACACACTCCAGGTGGACTGCCTTCGTCACCAGGCAGACAAATACAGCTACATAGCACTTTATAGCTGTGGCCCTACGAGTAGGTCGACAAGAAAACGGCCCACAGTAGTCCACTCCAGTATGCAGGAACGGAAAAGCTGGTGTGACACGCTCTGGAGGAAGCTCTCCCATTAGCTGATCTAAGACCTTGGGTTTTTAACGAAAGCATCTGGTGCACGCATGAACCACTCGACGAGCAAGATTTCTGATGCGAAGCGGCCAGAAACGTTCCCGTACGATGGCTGTGAGGAGTTGCGGACCGGCGTGCAGCAGTTTTTGGTGATAGTGAACCATTATAAGCTCCGTGAGGGGATGTTTGTCCGGCAAAATCATAGGATGTCGTTGATCATAGGAGATCGGAGCGTGACGCAGCCGGCCACCGACGCGAAGAATGCCATTCACTAGAATCGGACAGAGTGTGTTTAGGCGAGATTTGGGTTTGACTTGATCATTCCGGGTAATCTCTACGAAATCCTGAGCGAAACATGCCGTTTGAGCAAGTTTCACTAGTGACTGCTCCGCTTCGTTGATCTCCATCGTAGACAGGAACCCAATACGACGATCCGTCGAACGAATGGATTTCGCGTTATGGGAAAATCGTCTAAGTAGCGCTACCGTCCGGACGAGCTTGGTGTAGGATGAGTAGAGCGAAAATAGTTCGTTTGTTGGCTGTATTTGAGCAGGAAGAGATACAGCTCGTTCTTCCAGATCCTCTGAGCTGAAACTTCTATTTCGTGGGCACCCGAGTGGGGGCCAGAATCGAGACGGTCGCGACAGCCAATCTGGGCCTTTCCACCAGGCCGAGCAATCCCGTAGTTGTGCAGGAGACATTCCCCTCGAAATAACATCTGCAGGATTTTCTGAACCTGCTACATGGGACCAGATACCTCGGACTGTAATGCGCTGAATTTCCGAACACCTGTTCGCCACAAAAGTTTTCCATCGAGAGGGGTTGGCTGCTAATTGGTAGAGCGTAATCTCCGAATCCGTCCAGAAAAAGTTTTTGGTTGTAAGTTTCAAACTGGAATCGACCTTTTCGAATAGGTGACTCAATAGAAGAGCGCCGCACAGCTCAAGACGGGGGAGGCTGAAGATTCCACTATTTTTTGACTTTCCTTTCGGGGCAATCTTAGATTTGGCGGTGAGCAGATTAACATGGATGTCGCCCGTGGACGATACTGCCCTGATGTAGATGCAGGCTCCGTAGGCTCTTTCCGATGCGTCAGAAAATCCATGAATCTCAAGGCATACGACTTCCGTAGTTCCTATGACCCAGCGAGGGATTTTTATGCCTGGCAGATGAGATAAGCTGTCTCGCAGTTCTGTCCACAAACGTTGACGAGCTTCAGTAAGCGCCTCCTTCCATTCACAACCTTCTCGCCATAGATCCTGCAGGAACAACTTTGCCTGAACCAGCACTGGACCGACCAAGCCTAAAGGATCAAAGAGGCGGGCAATATCCGAGAGGACAGTTTGCTTGGTAACCGGAAATTGTGTGTTGAACTTCGGCACATGAAATTGTAGTACATCCGTCGAGGCGTCCCATTGAAGACCAAGTACTTTAATGGGAGTGGCAGTAGAATCGAGCTCGAAAAGGGTACGTTCATCCCTGAGATTAGGCGGAACGACTGCCAGAATATCCGAATTGTTTGATGCCCACTTGCGGAGCAACAGACCTGCAGAATTAGTAAGTTCGATAAGTTCCTGGCAGAGTGTTTGGCCCTCCTCGACACTATCAGTTCCAGTGAGCATGTCATCCATGTAAAAGTCACGACCAAGAACAACGGCGGCAGCTGGGTGGCTCTCTGATCCCTCCTCAGAAAGCTGTTTGAGACATCTCGTTGCGAGATACGGAGCCGAAGATGTTCCGTATGTTACCGTTGTGAGCTGGTAAGTTTGCAGCGGGTGTGATGACGAATATCTCCATCGAATGCGTTGTAGCGGTTGGTCGGACTCCCTTACCAGAAACTGCCGATACATTTTTTCGAAATCAGCGATGATGACGAATTGTGGTATGCGAAATCTAAGGACAATACTTAGAAGATCGTCTTGGACGACGGGACCAACCAACAGTGCGTCGTTGAGAGAATGACCACTATCTGTTTGACATGAAGCATCGTAGACTACGCGCAATTTTGTGGTGCTGCTATCTGGTCTAACGATGCAATGGTGCGGCAAATAGTAGGTGGGACCTGCAGTAGGCATCGAGTCATCTATCAGCTTTATATGTCCCAACTGCTCATACTCTCGAATAAATGTGGAGTATGCTTCCTTCAGTTCGAGACTGGCGTTGAGACGGCGTTCCAACGAGTAGAACCAATGATCAGCAATCTCTTTGGAGTTTCCAAGCCGCGAGATCACCGACGGTTTGGTTGGAAGAGCGACGACGAAACGACCAGATGAATCTCTTCTCGTCGTTTGTTTGAAGTATTCCTCGCACTCCGCTTCTTCGATGGAAAGGGTACTCTTGAAATGGCAAGACTCCACTTCCCAAAATCGGGCAAGCTGATTCTCGATTGATGAGTTGATCGAAACGTGTGCGACATTGGCGACTTGCGGAGAAGGCACAGAAGTCTGACTTGTCCCGGACACCACCCATCCCAAAGCGGTATTCTGCAAAACGGGTGTTCCGGAGCTAGGCTTGATCTGTCCGTTACGGAGAAGGTCATAGAAGATGTCGACGCCGAATATCAAGTCGATGGAGCCTGGTTTGTTGAAGGTTGGATCCGCCAGAACAATATTAGATGGCCAACTGGATTTGCAGACAACGACGTCTTGATTCGGCAACTCCAAAGTCAGTTTCGAAAGCACATGGAATTTCCAATTATTCTCAAAATCCGCCCGATGAGACTGGATACGAATGATGGTGGTGTGTTTGGATGAAGTAGACGAGAGACCAACACCGCTGATTGGTACGAACTCCTTGCTGCGACGTAGTTTTAACCGTTGTGCGAGCTGCTCCGAAACAAAGTTGAGCTGGGATCCGGAATCCAAGAGAGCACGGGCCCAGAGCGAGGAACCAGATGACGTGAAGACCTTCACAAGAGCAGTTGACAGCAAGACAGTTGCAGGAACGTTGAGGTGGAGCTTCGGCGAAGGGCATCGAAAAGTGGCTTGTTTGGGGGTAGGGACCGCGGTGGCTTGGGTTTGGTTTTCTACTGGTGATGGTTTCTTTGGTGGAGTAGACTGCGACTGGTGGCTGAAAGTTGACGAGGATGATGAGGGTGACTCCGATGACGACGATTTGGTGGAAGGTTGGACCAATTGGGTACTTGGGGCGACAGTCCTTTGGTGCAGCATCGTATGGTGTCTTTGTTGGCAAACTCTGCAGGTACCACTCGTACAAGCTTTCACGAGATGCGAAGGCGACAAACAGTTGATGCACAGAGCGTTCCTTTTTGTGGCATCGAAACGCTGTGGAGGGGTCATTTTTTCGAAAGACTTCGCATTGGTATGGTGAGTGGGCAGACTGTTTGCAAAAAGGGCAGCCTTTCTGAGCCGTCATTACCGAATGCACTAAATTTTGCTTGGGTGCTGTTGAGGAGGCGGGGCGCTGGGAGGAGAAACGAGACGAATCGGATGATCGAGATTTGGAAGCGTCGACTGATTGCAGCACTAGACTTTGGCTGCGTAGGAATTCAATTAGCTCAGTATACGTGGGCACCATCGTTGACTTTCTGTGCGTCTCCCAGTGACGTAACGTTGCTGGATCTAGACGAGAGCTGAGCATAAAGACTAATAGCGTGCTCCAATTCCCTGGCTGTTCACCCACTTTCTCCAGCATTCGCAAATTGCGTTCAAATGCATCGATCAAACGATTTAGAGCTTCATGACATTCCTTTTTTATTGGATCGATCATAAAAAGCGCCTCGACATACGATTTGACGATTAGATATTTATTGTCGTATCGCTTTTCAAGGAGTTCCCACGCTACCAGGTAATTATCAGACGTGACTTCGATCACTTCGATGACACGTTTCGCATCCTTCGACAAAGAAGATAGAAGGTACGAAAATTTGTCCACGCTACTCAGTTGGGGGTTCGAGTCGATCAAGGACCGAAATGAGTCACGAAACGATGACCATTCTCTGATATTCCCATCGAAAATTGGGAGTCTGATCTCCGGCAGCTTGACACGAGTCTGTGGGATATTTACAGGGGCAGGTTGCCGCAGGGAGGCAGGTTGTATTGGTTCAGGGGCATTAGCGCGAAGCTTGGACATGATGAAACCCTTCGTTCTCAAATACGTGAGTTCGACTGAGGCACGGGCTTCGCAATTCGCCTGTTCCACCGACTGGGGCTGACCTTCTTCATCTTCTTCTTCTTGCTCTAACTTTTGCTTCACCTTTCCTTGATATTCTTCCGAACACTCCATCAGCAACCTATTCTCTTTATATTCATCGAAAATCTCAGTTAAGCGATCCAGCCAGCCCTCCAGCATGTCCCTATCTCTGTCTTCTAAATAATTATCCACCAAATGCACCATATTATTTAACGAGTCGAGACAGAATCGCTCACTCTTTGCTAACTTTTTCAAATTAGACGGCATTATGACTCTTGCCTGTTCGAGAACAATTCACGAAACACGTTTGAAACACGTGCGCACCTCTCCAGTCAAATCTCAAAAACCTCCCAAATTCCAACCAAGTCGATCATGCAAAAGTGATGAAAAGTTTGTCGATGCAGAAATCCTCAGCTAAGTTGATTTTTCCTGCCAGTTGGATCACATGCAGCATGCAGATTGTAGTACTTACAGTAGTCGTAGAACCCAAGCCACCCCACGCGGTGTACCCAAGCCAGGCTGCGAAAGTGGCACCCAAGCCACGCTTTAGTAGTCGACGACAATAGTGCTCGGGAACAATACTTCGGTGTAGTCAATAGCCGTTTGCAAGCGACTATTCTTTGGGGACGGGTGAATCAGCGACCGTAAGCACCAACCACTCTTGTTTCACTGTAGCACACTCGAAACAATTAAATTGTTCTCACTTGTTTTTTGGGTTTGATATTCAATTTCTTTTCTCGGTCCGTCCACCGGCTTTAGTCACACCCGGCGATATCACTTCGAACCGACAACAACGACAAATCACAAGCACAAATTCCAAGAGCAAAAATCCGGCTCGAAGGACCAAACTTTATGTAGGTTTTTCGAAGTTGGAATAATTTGTGCTTGGATTTTTGGGTGAAATAACGACACTTTATTTGAGCTCCACTGAATATACACGACGATACTCCGTGCGATGCGAAAAGACTGTTTATTTGATACTGACTACTCTAATGTATTGCTATCGAGTTTATATGGATCAGCGGGAAGATGTGTAAAATGATAATGGGTGATAACGATCGGCTACATGATCGGAAGCTGCGAAGGTCTGATAATGGACTGTATAAGAGAAGGTGAGATGACTACTGATAACAAAATTCGAGCAGTTCCGATCGTCCATAAACTACGTTACGACTTAACAATGAGGTCTGTCAAATATACCACAAATGTTGAAGGTTTTACCATAAACGTAGTAAATTGGACTGAAATTTCATGGTAGTTTTAAAGATAGGCATAGTCGGGTAAAATGGTAGTTTTTACAACAAGATTTTTTTCTGTGTGGTTATTAGTACACGACACTGAAAAAGTCTGCACATTGCAGACGACATACGCGCATCTGTCAAGATAAGCAATAAAGGTAGTTGAAATTAAATGGAAAATACTATTTTTTCTTCATAAAAAACCCAGGTTAATACTATTTTTGGGTGGCAGTGTTGCCAAAAATTTAGTTGTATTATTTGAAAATTGGATTTCTCATCAAATGAGTCAAATAGAATTTGGAAAATTCTATATTTTTATAAATAATATTTGAAAATTATGTAAAGCTTCCATAACACGCTTGACATAGTATTTGTAAGAAGCCCAATGTGAAAAACACGATGACATCGGAAGTTTTCAAATTAAATTAGACTCATTTGACAAAAAGAGCAACTTAATTTTTAAATGCAAAAAAAGCATGTTTGGCAACATTGTACTATGGTCCAGATTACGAATTTACGAGGAAACATGCTCTCAGCGCCGAAACTTGAAACTTTACAGCAAAGTGATGTTCTACAACATGGTTTGTATCACTAAGGCCCATTTTTTGATGTTGATTAAAATTAGGGTGGTCCCCATTTTCACGGAAATACAAAAACTAACTTTTTTATTTGCAGAAATAGACGTTTACACTCTTGGGCAAAGTTGTAGCGTAGAAAATGGAATTTATGGAATTTTTATACATAATTTTTTTTTGTAGCTTGAAAATTGACCGATTTAGAGCAATTTTTCTTCGTCAACTTAGGGTGTACCATAAAAAAAATGTTTCTGTCCTAACTTTTTTATTTAAATTTTCATAGTAAAATTTTGTTTCAACGAGTTGCCGCTAGCTTCAACCAATCAATAGTTATTGAAGTTTTTCTTCTAAAACTATCCCAGATTCAAATGTAATTTTCTCAAGATACAGAAATAATATATCTCTAGTTTTCACATATGTTAAACAATATAAATTGCCCTTTCAAATGACGTCTTTATTTTTTTTTTTTTGTGTTTGCCCCAATCATAAAAATCAATATTTGAATAGGCCGTATTTTTTTTAGAAAAACTTCGATAACTATTGATTGGCTGAAGCTAGCAGCAGTTTGTATACCAAAGTACGCGTCTTTAAAAGTTCTAAAACTCTTCGCAACAAAATTTTACGATGGAAATTGAAATAAAAAAGTTATGGCAAAAAAACCATTTTTTTATGGAACACCCTCAATTGACGAGGGAAAATAGCTCTAAATCGGTCAATTTTCAAGCTAAAAAAAATTTGTATATGAAAGTTTTATGAAATGTTTTCCGTTTCAACTTTGCCCAAGAGTATAAAGTCTATTTCTGCAAATAAAAAAGTTATTTTTTGTATTTCCGTGAAAATGGCCTAAGCAACAATTCAAGTTTTATTGTGGTTTTAAAGCACACTTAAAGGCTAAATCATGGTCTTCAGAACCCTCATAAAACCATAATTGTTACTTGGGGGGGACCAACCTAATTTTAATCAACATAAAAAAATGGGCCTTAGTGATACAAACCATGTTGTAGAACATCACTTTGCTGTAAAGTTTCAAGTTTAGGCGCTGGGAGCATGTTTCCTCGTAAATTCGTAATCTGGACCATAGTGCATTGTCTCCCGAAAATTATAGTTTTCTTTGGATTTTTCCAACAGTTGGATTTTATCCAACAGATCATTTTCAGATATAAGCAATTGAAGTAAAAATGTTAGTCAAGGAATGGAACAGTCGTCACTGGAATTTTCACATAAGGGTGGTAGATGAAGAAATCCACCAAGTTTGGTGCAAATCGGTAAAAATCGTATACTGTGGTTTGAACACTTCGTGTGGAATGTCCTATATCTAGATTTCAATCATTATTTTTCGGATAGTATGTGTACAGAACCCATGGGATGAATATTAGAACAATACTCTATGACAGAAAATTGTACGGGAAGACAAATTAATCAAACAACTGCAAGACATAATGAAAACCAAACAATCGAACGATAATCAGTGGTGAAATGGAGAATCAAAGAGTATGTACTTATGTTGCAGTGTCGTGTCCTCTAACTTATGCGTCAAGCTTTTGCATTCTGCAGTTAGTTTGTCCATGAGCTGTTTTTGATCTTGAACCATGCCCTCGAGCTCTGACACGGTGGAGGCTACAAGTAGGGAAAAGAAAAGTGGACAACAGTAGACAGTAGAATGCGGCGGCGTTGATAGTTGTTTTGGTCTTTGAACAGTTTTAGGGCAAACTAAAACAATGCATAAAATCCGACAAACACGGGTATTGTATTCATTCTAGTGTCGGAACGGGTAAAATAAATTTTATTGTCATATTGTTAGTCTCTTGAAGGGTGCTGGACGGTTGAGACATTAACAGGCGGAAGGCTAAATATCTTAATTATCTGTAAGTAACACCTTTATCTTAGATGAAAATTTGAAGATTTACAACTAAAGGCCAGCTAGTATAAAAAGTTGAAAAAAGCTCATGGATAAACTATTGAGAACGCCAGATTTATCAAGTTTTCTCATCGTTTCGTCGAGTACTTGCACAAGATTAGCATGAACAGGTTGGCATCTGATAGCCACAGTCATTTTTGAATATGCATTGTTTCTTACTCGCTGGGTGTTATGTTATATGTGTGAACTTGTTCAATTATTGTTCGGTGGAAACTGACTAAATGCAACATCAAATTGTATGTATATATATTTTGATTTTTATGAGGAACACATGAAAACATATAGAATAATAGGCTCTAAACACGTTTATGCGGGTGGGTAAATAAAAACGTCGATCTTTCGTCTAAACGCGTACATTTGGTGTGCTTCAATAGCTTACCCATGGACTAAGCGTTCTAGTTTAGCATTGCAGCATAAGCCATAACATTTTTAGCAACATTACTTGTACTCACCATGCTTGGCCTCCATGTCGGAAATGATTTTCGCAAGTTCCTTCGACGGGCGGGTTTCTTTGTTCAATTCTCCCAAAGTCAGCTTAAAATTGAAGAGATTTTTAATGCTGAAAGCAAAAACGACTGAGATATACACTTACTTCCTTTTCTAGTGAGGCAACCTCATCTGACAGTTTTAAATTTTCTCGCTTGGAATGGAGCAGATCAGCATCAGCTCGGTCCAACCGCTGCCGCAGTGAAGTGATTTCCGCATTCAAGCGAGAAACTTCTACTTTGGACTGACGCTCAGCTCTTTCCAATTGCATTCTTGAAGGTATTAATCAAATGATAAAACGTCAATAAAACGTTCAGAATCTTTGTTTAGTAATAGTTATATTCAACGAACCTCAAAGAAGTAATTTCCTGCTCAATGGATTGTTTTTCCGCACTAGCTTGATTCAAATCGGACATGAATATTGCCGTCTTGTTCTTCAGCTCCATCTTCAACTCATCAATCTGGGAATTCTTCTGGTTAAGTTCCCGTTTGTAATCTGATTCGATTCTTTTCATGCGCTCCACTTCCAGTTGCAGTTTCGTCGCTTGTTCCCACTGGCTACTCAAGTCTCCACCCAACTGATCAACTTGGAATGTGTATCGTCGTTCGGCGTTAGAACGTTCCTCGGAAAGCCGTTTGGCCATTTCATGCTGAACTTCACGTACTCGCTCGTGCTGGCGTTCCAACTCATCCTGGGGGAGGAAATTGTGTTTTAATCAATATATTCATATTAGAGATTAGAGATTTCGGTCGCTGTATCAGGAACGCGTAAACTCGAATATCCGAAAAATCCGGACATACAGTGCTGGACAAAATAAATCATGTACCACATAAATTTTGTTATTTCCTTCGATATCTCAGCTGATTTAAATGGTAGTGTTCTTCTGGGCATACAAAGTATTTTTAATACGACAAAATTGTGCCACAGCATGAAAAATGTTGGAATCTGCATGACTTACTCAATATTAAATCATTTATTTCTAAGGCTAAAACTAAATAATAATTTCTAAGGTTATTCAAAATGGACTAAATAAATCGTACACTTGATTTTTCATTAAACGGTTATGCCTTTGACTTTATTCTTCAACTTTAAATATTAAGTGTGACCCCCCCCCCCCCCCCCTCTTAGCCTGCAACACTGCTTCCAGTCAACTCAGCATTCTTTTGACAAGCTTTTGGAGGTACAGGTATACCTCGATAGTACGTACATCAACATTCTCACTTCAAATCAAAATTGCATAAAAATTACTAATTGTATCTGAAATTTAATTCAATCAATAGAAAGAACAGAAGCTGCTCTTTCTTATGGTTGTATTAGATTGCAAACTCAATCAGTAGTTTTTATGCGATTACGATTTGAAAGTAGATGTACGTACTATCGAGGTATACCTGTATTCCGGATCAATATGTTCCCAGGCTGTATCGAGAGCTTCAAAATAGTCATTTTTCTTTGATGCCAAGTAAGGTGTTGCCCAGTTAGAATTGGAACATTGCACATATTTTGGATGTATGTATTTCAGGGTAATCACGATAATCAAGATGTGTGTATTTCAGGGGCACCCTGAAAAATGAAGCAGGTCAAATCAAAAAGTAATCTACAGCTGGGGGCTGAAAAGCCAAACTTTTGTTTCTTCCGGGACCAAACTTACAGAAAGGGGTGCGTCAACCGCCTTTTCTGGAGCAGCATGAGTTGGAATACCTATTCTGGCCGAACATGGCAAACTGCCACTACACTCATTACATATACTGCCGTTACACCGAACAGAAAAAAATGTGTTTAAGTGGTTCCTAAAACGATGTATGTTCCTGGAAATGATCTGAAATTAATGTCAATTGAGGAAAACTGGTCAATTGTGAAGCATATAAGGAAGAACAATAGTGGATATGCAATTGACCTGAAAGATTTCAATCGGAAATATAATTTGGCAGCCGGTTTCTGCGTCACCGAACTGCTGAAAACAGCTCAATTCTTCGGGGGCGACCCCGGCGTAGTGGTTAGCATCCATACCTCTCACGCCATGATTAGTCACGAGTTCAAATCTCACCCCCGGGCAAGTTACGAAAATGCCCAAAAGCGGTGTTTGAGTGACTACGACGGGAGATGAACCAGCCCGAGGCTGAAAAGCTCGATAATCATGAAACAAACAAAAAAACGCTCAATTCTTCGCAGGCCCGAAGTTGAATACGCCGAACGTGTATCTACTTCTTTTCGTGAGTATATTTTCCGAATCCTAGAAGAGGTTGCGGTGGATCCCTCCTGTTTCTGGTGCTTTTATTAAATGCAGAAAAGTCACACAGTCGAACCTGCCGAAAATGTCTTTCGATGGCTCAACTAGTCGAAGGCTTGTAGGTTGAGTCGAACTTTTTTCTGATTTCTTCAAATCTGTCTACAACGCGAGTTCTCCGGAGTTGTTGAATTCCTTGCCATCATATGATATACAATTTCCGTGTCCAATCTTCACCGTAGCAGAGTTCACCAGTGCTCTGAGCTCTGTTGACCCTTCCAAAGGTCCTGGATCAGATAGACTACTTCCCGTTTTTAATCGTCGTTGTGCTGAAGTACGTGCACCCCCTTTGTGATGGCTATTCAACCTGTCGCTATGGGAGACTACCTTTCCGGATGCGTGGAAGTTGTCTGTGGTCACACCCATACACAAAACTGAAAACATCCATGATGTAAATAAGTATCTCGCAGTATCAGCATCACAAAGAAGCGCTCTTATACTATAAACCTAATGACATTACCACACTGAACTAAAGTTGGAAAAATCACTACAAAATTGACAGTATTTATGTAGACTTTTTCAAAGCATTTGGTAAAACTAGGATTTCCATAATGGCTAATCATCAGGTTACGCTACTCGACAGGTCCACCTACGTGAAACTGAGACAATTAATAAGAATGGAATCGCTGTGGCAGCGGCGATATACTAAGCAACCGGATTGACTGCCCCGATCTTCTACAGCAGGTGAGCTTTTTTTTGCCTGACAGTGTTCGGACAAAATCACCGCTTGAAAAGTGTTTTAATTTGTTGATAATGTTGAAACGTTTGATTTTAGCATAATTAGAGACCGTTTTAAAGCTAGTAGGTTAATTAGGTAAGTATTAGGCAGACATAGATATAAGACAGGTTCAGTCTGGGCAGCATATTTGAAGACTTAGTAAAATAAAATTAAAAAAAAAGGAAACAAAGTTCCTGCAAAATATGATGGATGGTCTAACAACAAGCATAATAAAGCCTCTTCACGTTGAATTTTGGACACTTTTCTTTCACTGTAGATTTTAAATTATATCACGGATCGCTAAAACGTTTTACTTATATGACAGCTGAAACTCTCCAACATGTTTACATTCTTATGACATTCAGTAGAAAGGCGTTGAATCAAGTGGAAGTGCGCAAACGCATTTTGTACGAACGGCAGCAAAATCCAAATTTATCGTTACTTGATCTTGCCAAGGATATAAAACTACCGAAAAGTACCGTGTTTTATGTTTGAAAATCATTTGACCAGATGGAAAACAAGCTGGTGACCATTATTGAGAAAAATCCCAATCTTTCGGTGCAAAATGTAGCTTGCAAAGTTGGGAAGTCAAAATTACACGTAAGAAAATTTAAGCAGAGGCAAGGACTGACGGCGTATAAAGTGGAACAGTGCCTAACCGTGATGAAAAGCAAAATTTCACTTAAAAAGTCGAGCTTTATACAAATTTTTCGCAAACATTTTCTTATGTCATACTGGACGACGAAATTAAATATCTTCCGGGTCTGGCTTTTTACACCGCAATGCAAAGGAACACCGTTGGTGTTCAAATTCCTGAAGCAGTATTTGATTTGGCAGGCCGTATGTGGTTATGGTCGAATATCTGAAAGTTTCGTCAATACCGGCGCTATCAATAAGGATGTACGAGAAATGTCTACAAAAGCGGTTGCTACCATTTATCAGAAGCCACGACTCTCCAACTATTTTGGCCTGTTTGGCCTCTTGTCACTATGCAAAATCTATCCTGGAATGGTATAAGGTAAAAGAGGTCAAATACGTGCCAAAACCATCGAATCCACCAAACTGTCCAGAATTTCACCCTAGCGAAGTACTGAGCTTCGGCTAAGCGGAAACTCGTCAAAACTAAGAAGAAAACAAATGGTACCGATGATTTCACGAGAAGATGGAGACTCGTCACGGCGAGCGTATCTGAGGATACATGACGGAACCTGATGGCGGGTGTACAACAGAAACTTCAAGAATTTGCAGAAAGAAGGATTAACATCTTAGAGACAGTTGATCTAATGTAGATATAACTCTATTGTTGTGAAATAAACAATTGTTTTTGTTGAATTATGTGTAAAGTTTTTTTGCTGCAATTTTTTTGGGTTTTCCTACCTATGTGTACCTGTTACATTTAACCTTAAAAACAAAAGAAACGAAAAAACGCGCAAAAAAAACATCCTAACGCAGACGTGGAAACAAAAATATACCTGTCTCATATTTTTCAATTAAGAACAAAACTACTAATTATTTTGAAATGCTAAGAGATCGTGTATCTTATTTTTTATGAAATGACAGATTTTTGTGTCCGGATTTATTCGTGTTCAATCATTATAAAATATATTGAAATTCAGAAACTATAGATCCCGGGTCAGCAAAAATTTCGATAAAACGATACAAGTGCAATACTGCAGTTAGGACAAAATGGTGAATTATTTGATAATGACGTATGATAAACCTTGAAAACAGTTATATCAGTAAAGATAAATGTTCTCTATTATTTGACAATTTGGAATGTCTTTGGGTATTTGTTCTCTCATGGAATTTTCCGGAAGGGTCTCTGAAAAGTGTTCATATAAGCCTTAGTCGTAGTTGAATACAGTGTGTAATGTTTGTCATAATCCATATTTAGGATGCTGAAAATATTTTAGAGTGCGTAGCGTCAACTCCAAGGTTTTTAGTTCATTCCATCATAATCGATCGAAACTTTTAAAAAGACCTATGAAGATCTCAAACTGTGTCACGGCAAATGACAATAACTTTGAGCGGATTATTTTCAAGGAGTGGTTGAAATGATGAGGTGAATTGTATGTTTTCATGTGCTGGTAGTGTAACCCAGCTCATGAGTAAATAAGCAAACAAACAAACTGAGTAAAATCAACCGTGATGCTAAGAATTCTTTTTTTTTGTTTTCTAAGTTGTCACTGTCACAGCAAAATCAAACGTCGCATTGAACAAGGTACAACTACGCAAGAATTATCGATTTGTTTATATTTAACGAAAATTATTCGGATTGTCCGTTACACATTATAACATTGTATTTTTGAGACCGTGCTACGATAAAAAAATTCTATTTGTTTAACTCCTGTGTTCGACTGGGACTGCATTGTGTTAACTTGATTTTCTTCTCACAAACTCGATCAACATGAATATATCAGGAGTTGAATATTCTGTCTTAAATAATTTGTCACTTGGTGACGTGAGAAAAGTCACCTGCAGTGACGTGACTCTCCATTTGATTTAACTTTAGGTGACTTTTCTCACTTCACCAAGTGACAAACGTCACATAGACTCTCGAAATAATCCTCGATGTATACTGATATAAATGCAATTCATTAATGGTCGTATACGGCTGCATATGTGCATATATGGAGCAAAATTTCCATTGTGAAAAACTGGAAATATCTGTATACTGCCCCAACAAACAATAAAAGCAGTTTAATTTCGAAACAATTTCTATTTTTATATTACAGCCATTCTAAACAGTCTCACATCTTTATACCACGTTGAGAAAGTTCAAAACAAAACAAAACAAAAATAACTTATTTTTTGGTACCCTTTCGAAAACAGGGCATCATTCCAATATCATATACCTATTATATATTATATATTCCCGGCTACTTTTTGAATAAAAAAAAAAGCAAAAACAAATCCTCATGCACACGCCCAACATTTTGCAATTTTTGCCACAGATTTTTGAGGTGACCACTGGAATCTGTAAAAGTATGTAAGTTGCATACAAAATAGACCTATCTGTCAAATGATTAGCTCTACTGGAATTTAAAGGAATTAGCTAGCGTTTGCTAGTGATAGTGTTTCAGTTTTTTCAGTGATCAAATGAAATGTTAATAAGAATTTTCCTGGTTTTCCAACCTTATTCATCCAACTCGAGTAAATACTGAAGAAACTTCGAAATAGTTTCTTTTTATAAAGAATAGGGAATGGCTTCTGTCACCCGAAACTCTAATCCAAGCATGAGGTAAACGATAACTTACAACGGTCATTTGCTTCATTGCCATCTGCAAAACATGAGCGTTGTAGTTAAATGTTTACCCTTGCTTGAAAAAGGGTATTGGCGATCAGAAGCCGCTCTCTAACCTAATTAACGTAAGTTGAGTTCATAAAACATCTAAGCATAAGAAAACAATTTATTTGTTTTCTATCAACAACAGAAAATTTAAAAACAACTTAATGAGTTGCTTGATGTATGGTTATTTGTTTTTTTTAAAGGAAACTTGACGTCTGCAAATCATCTGTGTGAATCTAAAAAACTACAGATTCTAAACTGACTTCTTCACCTACCCCAAGAAGTATTCAATCTATTAACTAATTTACCTTTAATCGCCGAATCTCAATTTCCGCTTGATTCCGCTCAAAAGCCACATGTTCAATCATATCACGACTTCGCTGAGATTTGGAGAAGTTATTCGCCTCGGTATCTTTCAACTGATCAATAGTTAGCTGAAGCTTGCGAACCGATTCTTCCAGGTTATGTTTATCCCTAAACGAAAATGGACTTTAAATTACTTGCATTAAAAAAATGTCTAAAATGCCTACCTCTGTAAGTTTTCCACCTGCTTCCGGTACACATCGGAACAATTGGCATCGCTCGACCCGTGCAACAGTTTGCGTTTGTTTTCGTCGTTTTCGTTAGACAGCTTCTTCAGATCGATCTGCGATTGCGCCAACTGAGCTTCCAACTCACTGATTCGCGACTCGAACACAATGTTCGGTCCGGAAAGCTTCGATTTTTCCCGCATGCGATCTAAATCCAAATCTTCGCTTTCTGATGAATCAATTTGGTAGAGCGATTTTGATCGAGCTCGGTCTGTGAGAGCCTCATTTTCCGAAACCACGTCCTTAACTTTTTTCAACAGAGTGGCCAGTTCCTCCTAATAAATTACGTATCGTTTGAAGGTGTTGATGATCATATTCATTAGCCGACTTACCCTGCAATACAGAGACTCCTTTTCCAACTGTTCAATATAGTTTTCCTGTTTCTCAATGAAACCAAGTAATTCTGGAGGTGGCTGAGCGACCTCTAGATTCTGAGAAAAACTGCAAACTAATACAGAACTATTTATAGCATTCGTTTATACGACAGTCATAGATTGAATCACTGTACCTGATGGTGCTGGGTGCAGATTAACGGTCGACACTGCTGGTTTCAATGCTGAACTCGTACTGAAGTCTTTATTAAGCAAACTATATCGACGAACACCACCATTAGCCCCCGGTTGATATCGCGATAGAACACCAGGATTGAAATATTTCGAAACTTCTGTTATCGAGGGCCTCTCGACCACCGACTGATTGTCCGATGCTTCCGATTTTACATCGTCCACACCGCGGTAGTAGATTGACGTGGCAAACTTAGTTGGCTCATAGGCTTCCGTGAGAAGGAACTTAAGTCGATTTACTGCCTCACGATATGCATAATCTGTGAAATCGAAGGTTTTCTTCTTGTACAATGGTGTATCGATTTTATCGGATGACGATAGTTTCCTGCAAAGAAATGTAACAATTAATGATATGAACTTTGCTCCAAATCGAAGTGACCGTTTGTTATATATGTTATCGACGTACTTTGATGATTCTTCACTCATTTTATATCTAGTTTAATTTTCAAACTTAATTTTATTCAACAAAATATAACTACGTATTTTAGATACGAAGCATATGCGAAGGCCTAAAAATTGAAACTGTTTGTCCACCGTCAACAATGATCGTCATAGTTCAGTTACCCTTAACAACGCATGTGTGTGGGGGTGAAACATGTGCGGCATGTCCTTTCTGTGGACGGATCACTTCCCCTTGTTGCATTTTGTTTTCGTACGATTCCCATTTGCTTCCCCCTTCCAAATACAACGCAGCGCCAATTTAGAGGTTTATGAGTGTAATAAAAGAAGAAGGGGTATGATTGCCAGCTTTGGAATATTGTGCCACTATTTGGTATTTTATGTTGATGGCAACTTATGTTTCACATCGACATGCTTGTGCTTTGAAATAATGTTCCTGTAACAAAAATATAAACAGGGTATTTTGTCTACAATGTGCATTGTTTTTAAGCTATAGTGGGCATCGATCCTCAGACTTAAGTTTTAATAAACTCATAAAACTTTTATCATTTTCTGCTTTTTAGCAAACCAAGAATTCACAACATGACAATGATTGAATGTAAATAAATATTTTTATTACATATTGTAATCTGTTTTAGAAACATAAAATAAGAAGAAAAGTGCGGCTTCAAATTAAATACATACAACTCACCCCGTCATCCCCTGTAGTTGAGTTTTACTATCGACGACTAAACGGTTTGGTTTGTCTTATTGGAATGTGTAATAAATTCGTTAATGGTTAAAAATCTGTTGAATTATTATTGGTAATATGTAGAAAGCAATGTTGTATCAATATTTCTTGAAATCTTAAACATAGAGAGCTCAATGGAATATTATTGATCTGATCGCTAAAAAATGTGATTTGTGTTCGATCGACATAACTGGACTACTCAGCAACATTTTGTTTTTTTTTTGTGGTAGGGTGCAACACTACTTCAGCAGAGAACCAATTCCCGTCATTCGTCGCTACTACTGAACCGTATTTGAACCAAATGAATTTGTTTTGTGAACATGCGTAACGCTATACATACTCTAATGATGTGTGCATAGTAGCCATCATCCCTTCAAGATCTTGTCTCGGATGCAGCTCCACTTAATAGCAAGATCAAATTGAGCCACCGCACAGTGGCACAATTCTGACAAAAAGACGGTCAAAAACATTTTCACCCTTTTGTAATCATTTTATCGACTACGTGTCTTAAGAAGAGTTGCTCAAAATATTATTCCGCATCTTTTGAAAAAAAAACACGCCTAACCTTTCATAAAGAATCCTAGAGGATTTGAGCTATTCATTGGAATACCTGTAACTAGAAATTAGAAGAAAAATTAGTATTTTCCATTTAATTCCAACTACCTTTGCTTATCTTGACAGATACGCGTATTTCGTCTACAATGTGCAAACTTCTTCAGTGTCTCGTACTAATAACTCGACTTCCGAGTGCCAGAATCTTGTATATGTTTCCGCGATCGTATCCAGCCGACTTTTTTAGGCCCGGATGGAGCAGACGGTAAGAACAAACCATAGATCGAAGTTGTTTCGCTGTTCTCGTCATAGCAGCCGTAAACAAACATGGAGCTGTCAAATTATCACAGTATATAAGTAACTAGTATATATTGACTACTGACAGGTGGACCGACCACCAGGTGGCCGGCTAATCACATGACAAATAGCATCTAAAGAATCATTTATTCGCTTTTTTAATGCACGCTTTATCCACCGACAAAACCACATGAAACTCAATCTTCATTATTGATGAAAAATTCATAACGACCAATTCAAATTTGCAGCGATCCCATCTGTCAAAACATAAAGAATCGTGTTATCTAGATCAAATAAATGTGTCCAGAATAGCTCAGACATAAACCTTCTTATCAAGTTGCCAAGAGAGTTCGTGGCTTCAATAAACGTTTTCAGCGAACACGAAGATAGATGTCAGTAATATGATTTGAACAGAAATATTGAGACATTTACTATTGTCATTCATGTCGGTTTGTCGGTGCTTTATCTACAGACTCCTGCAAAAAGGCGATGAGAAGATTCGAGGTGCGGCTTGGCGCACAACAAGAAATACACTCCGACAACGGAACTAGTTGTTGGAGCGAGCCGTTAACTGGAGATTGAAATCAAGAACATCAACATCGAACTGAGCAACATTTTCACAAACGCCAACACGCAATTATGATGACGATGATGGTGACGATAATAATGATGGTCATATACTCCCTCAAAGGTTTGAGCTGGACAATTTATCTTTAAGATAATTTAATATTGAACAACAATTAAATCAAATTTAGAAACAAAATCAGAACCGATCTGATTCTTTTACAAATATATCACTTCCACCGATCACTTTCCCTCACTATACAGCAAATTTATAAATAAAAAAATGCTGTTAATTTCAACTTAAATTTTTTGGTGAGCATAGCTCAGTGATTAAAAAGGTCGACCAAATTCTAGACATTGCCAGTAATTAAAAATCCAGCGAAGTTTAAACCTATGGACAACAACCGCATTTTCAAGATATTTCTGACAATCAACAAGACGGCTCACTTTTGGCCCAAGACTACAAAAAAAAAGATACTACTTTAATTACATTTACAAAATTAAAAAAAAAAAGGAACTACAAATCCACCAATACCATCCAGGTAAAAAGTATATATTGGTTGTGTCTCATGACAAATATCAAACATTTGACAGTAAACCATATAAAATTTGTAAGTTCGGCCACCGTATGGATGACGAAAAATGTTTACGTGTTATGCGAATTTCTGAAAATTCAGTATGATGGAGCCGGTACCGACAGCATAACCAGTTCCAAAACTGAGAGTGGTCAGGCGATTTTAGACTACGAAAATGTAAATAGAAAATGAGAAGAAAGATTACCAATTCTCGTTTAATTCCAGCTACCTTTATTGCTTATCTTGACAGATACGCGTATTTCGTCAACAATGAGCAGATTTCTTCAGTGCCGTGTACTAAACAACTTTTTTTTTCTCATTTTCTAGTTAAAGGAATTCCAATAAACAGCTCAAACGCTCCAGGATTCATTACGGAAATGTTTGAATTCAAGCAAGCAGAAGGCAAAGATTTCCTTCAAGGTCACATTGAGATGAGAACTCAATTGTGTTTTTGCTCAGGACGTTTTTGTTTGCTTTCTTGTTTCATTTAAAATTTGCAGCGATAGAAACAAATAAGACCATTATGAAGAAGAAGCTCTGAACCGCCGCTAAGTATGGTTTCCAATTTTGTGAATGCGTAAGGTCATGCGGGTGCATGAAAGAATGTGTAAGTTTTCATCGGTCTTACAGTGGTGGTTTTGTAGTTAGCACAACCGGCTGGTTGTAATAAAAAGTGCATGAAAAAGCTGGAATTTTATTTCAGTTTTAAATAACGTCCGATTGACATCTTAACAAGAAAAGGACAAGGGAAGAAATAATATTAATTTTTGAAAATTTTATTTTATTTCTTCTTGAAAACTTTTGTCTTTATTTCTTTATTGAAATCTTTTTTTTTTTTCATTTAAATAAAAATGTTAATTTTCACTTGGTCATATAATTAGCACATGTCAAGTTTTGAAAAGTAAAAAGAAACGAAAATTCCATCAACTTTTCCAGTTGATGATCGATATTTAGTGGGAAACCCTTTGTAAGCAAAAACGTCTTCCGATCTCCGCGGTAAACTTCCAATGAGTCGTTGGCACCTTTGGATAGGAATACTCTACCATCCTTCTTCGAATGTCTCCCAAAGCTCGGTAAAATTCTGGTGATTTTATATTTTAATTTTGACATGCTGTTTCATGTCGTTTCCTCAAATTCTGAATGAGATTGAGATCAGGAGTTTGTGCTGCACAATCAGTATGCTGTTCCACGAATACGTTTGGACAGATGTTGGTCCATTCTAATATCGATCTTTGCAATAAGTTCAATGCCATGCTAAGAAAAAGCAGCCCATACCATTATGCTGTCTCATCCGTGCTTTACAGTCTATACACATAAAAAATATAATAATTTTAACAAGCACAACAATTTGTTTTTAATTTCAAGCCAAAGCAAGCGTAAACAACTAAATTGTTTGAAATATTTCATGCGCCATGCAACAATATCCCTAATCTTTCATACAACAGACTAGATTAAGGCGTTATCTGGCTTAAATTTACTTGAAATATCCCATTATTTTCTGCCAAATGTAGCATTTCTTTTATGTGCATTAAATAACGCAGAAAACTCAATGTTCCTTTTTATCTGTTTACTGTATACTTTACAATTAGCTGTTTCTTAGGTGGGCACCAAACGTACCATACCATCCGATCCAGACATATTAGATTTCGATTCATCACTGCATAGTACATAGTTGGTGTTGACCCACGCAACTGCTAGATCGCTTTCATTTAGTCTTCTTCTGATAGTTTGGCTAATCAATTTAACATCAGAGAAAAAAATAAGTCATAAACAATTTTTGTGAGGTAAACAATCACAAAAAAAAAACCATTCAATTGAGGTATTGGACTCACATCTTAAGAAAGGATGATACACACCTACTAAAACTAGCAGCTTACTTATTATTTCGGGTCATATTGACCCGGGTTTCAAATTCACATTGTAGAAAAATTATGTAACCAAATTTAAGTTAAAATTCTTTTAAGAGTCCCAATTTTCAGTTTCTGGTTAGTACTGCCCGTTTTGACCCGATTGGCCACAAGGAATCTATGCCGGATAAGGGCATGTTTCTACGAGCCGTGCGGCGACGACAGAGGCACATTTTCATCGGATCATGCTTTTCAATGGCTCAAACTTCATATTTTTTTCAAGAATAGTCTACTTCTAGCCTTGAAATGGACCAATAACCATATTGGCTATTCTGGAACAATCGGTATACCCCGGGGGAACCGTTTAGGGGGGAACAAATACAGATTTTCGCCGAAACATGCCTTTCGACGGCTCAAACTTCATGATCTTTGTTAAGTAGTCTACTTGAAATGGAGCAATGACTATATTGCTAGTTTTGAGACAGCCTGGATGCCCCGGGGGAACCGTTTAGGAGGGAACAAATACAGATTTTTGCCGAAACATGCCTTTCGACGGCTCAAATTTCATGATTTTTCACGAATTGTCTACTTCTTACCATGAAAGTAATCAATAACCATATTTGCCATTCCGGGACAATCCGGAGGCCCCTGGAGGAGACGGAGGAGACCAATGTTGCCTTTATTTACATACGAACTAGGAATAGGTGATCTTGGATTGATCTTGACGAGATTCTTATGATGTCGATTATCCATTTTTTATATTGAGTTTATGACCCTAAGAAATATCGGAAAGATCATCTTTTGTTTTGATCATATTGATCTTCGGAAAATGCATCACAAGTAAAACATTAATGTACATGCTAAACTGATGAACCTGATCCAAAAAGTAGAAAATGGAAGGAAGAATGGTAAATTTGAATATCGTAGTAAAAACAATTAGTGCGGTGCCAACTTTTTTGAACCGTTGTAGTGGCTATATTTGTGAAGCGAACGCAAAAATGTATAAATGTTGTGAAAACTTCAAGCTTGGCTATTGGAATCGAATGGTTTGATTTTTTACATGACTAGTGTCTATGTGAAACTATACATGGACAGAATTTAAAGTCATTTGTTGTTGTACAGCTGAGTAATAGCCGTTGGTGATGAGAATTGATCCCGTACCCAATATGGGTTCAATCAGATGATTAAAAATCAGCAGTATAATAAATAGTAATGGGTCAAGATGAGAACCTTGTGACACCTAAGGCTGATTACTGGTAAATTTGATTGCTTTTCTATTGTTTTATTTTTTCAAATCACATTGAAATATTCTAAAACACCCAAACTTGATTATAAATGAGTAAAATAGTAAACAAAGAAAGCTATGTCAATTGGATCCGTTTTGCTGATTCTGGAAGCTCAACTTGATTATCGACCTAGTTACCGAAACTACTGAAATCTTGCAAATTAGGTAAACAGCACGGTAATCGAGCTCATCAGTTACCAAAAGCAGAGGGCAACAATAGATCACAATAGATCTGAATATACCCAACATGGAAAAAAAGCAAAGAAAAACTGATCTTATTGAAATAGCTTACTATTTTTACTCATTTATGAGCAGTGACGAAGCATGATCGGGCGCGGGGATGGTCCACCCCTGTCATTATCCAGACAGTTGAGGAAGTAAATACTTATTCACTTTGCCGGCTCCTTGGATATATTTAACTGAATTTGTTTAATTGTGTTACCAATTCAGCGAATAATGAAAACAGCACATGTTGGACATTGAAAAGATACTAAATGTGAAATTGACATTGTTTCTTTTTGAATTACTCTTATCTTGAATGAGTTACTATAGCTGCTTAGTCAATATCTCCATACTTGGTCGAAATTTCGACATGTTTCGGGTGAAAAACTGTATTTGTCTCCTCCTGAAGGGTTCCCTCTGATTATCCGGGTTATCCCGAAGTGCTCATTATGGTCATTTGCCTGTTTAATGAAGTCTGAGCCATCGAAAGGTATAAAAGGTTCCCCAGGGCCATCTAGATTGTATCAGGATGGTGAGAAAGGTCATTGGTCCATTTCAAGGCTGAACGAATACTTCTTATGAAAAAACATGAATTTCAGCCTTCGAAATGCAGGTTTCGGCAAAAATCTGTATTTGTCCCCTCCTAAATGATTCTTCCAGGGCATCCGGATTGTCTCAGAATGGCCAATATGGTCATTGATCCATTTCAAGGCTAGAAGTAGACTACTTATTGAAAATCATGTAGTTTGAAACGTCGAAAGGCATGTTTCGGTGGATATACACATTTGTCTCTTCCTGAAGGGTTCCCCGTCGTACCCGGATTGTCCGGAAAAAGCGAATATGGTTATTGATCCATTTCAAGACTAGAAGCTATTCATGAAAAATCCCGGAATGGTCAATATAGTTATTGGGCCATTTCTAGGCTAGAAGTAGACTACTTATAAAAAATCATGAACTTTGAGCCGTCGGACAGCATGTTTCGGTAAAAATCTGTATTTCTCCCCTCCTACAGAATTTCCTCGGGGCATCTGGATTACCTTGGAGTGGCCAAAATGGTCATTCATCCATTTCAAGGCTATAAGTAGACTATTCTTGAAAAGTTATGAAGTTTGAGCCGTCGAAAAGCATGTTCCGATGAAAAAAATTATTTGTCTCCGCCACACGGATCGTGGCAAAACATGCCCTCTTCCGACACAAATTCTTTGTTGCCAATCGGGACAAAAAGGTCAGTTCTGAAACTGAAAATTGGGACTCTAATTATTATTTTTACTAGAAATACTGTAAAATTTGGTCATATACAGTTTACACAATGTGAGTTTGAAATCCGGGTCAATATGACCCGAAAAACCTTATAATGTAACTTTTTTTCTTACAGCCCTTCAGAAATGTCGAAAAACATCAAGTTCAATGCATTCATGTACCTTTCTATGATTATGGAAAAGTCAAGAAAATTCAAGCTTCTAGATGCTTGTTTTAGAATGTTATACCTAAGGAAGGTTAAGAAAAACTTTAGAAAAAGAGGGCAGCCAGCGTTTACTTAGATAGACATTATACAACAAAACTCGAATAAATTTGAAGATATGAGCTTTGAAGAATGGGAAAGGCTATCAATAGAAAAGGAAAAAGTAAAATTAAAAAATAGAAGAAATTTACGAAAAAGCCGAATCTATTAAATCAGCTGGCGAAAACTAGAAACTCTTGTCGTAATCAAGTCAATCTATACTGGATTCCTGCTCACTGCGGAATTGGTGGAAATGGACGAGCCGACACACTAGCAAGACTCGGATCGTCTCTTCAGTTCGAAGGACCTGAGCCCTTTTTTAGTTTATCTGCTTCTTCTCTTAGAATGGAGCTAAAAGCCTGAGAATCTTCGAAAGTGAATGAAAACTAGAACAACACTTTCACAGCTAGGCAATCAAAGCGGTTCATTACTCCAAATATTTCTATGACTCGCAAAATACTTGATCTTTCTAAAAAAGATCTAAGCACATATACTGGTCTTTTAACAGTCCATTGTCCGAGCCGCTATCACTTGAAGGTGATTGGAAAACTTCAAGATGATTCATGTTGCTTTTGTAGTATGGAAAAAGAAGACTCGGAACAAGCGTTGACGACCACTCCTAAGAATAATGGTACGTCACCTGGACAGAGCTAAAAAAAAAGTAATATATCACAATAGATCTAAAAAATGGTCGCAGTGATGAAGATACCTGACAAGGAATAAATAAAAAAAAACTAGAAACAATTAATGACAAATAAAGTTGCATATAAAAATAATGCAATGTTGTTGCATGCTGCTTCAAGAAATCTTGTTTGTATGTTCTCAGACAGTAAGCAAGTAATTACGCTATAAACATAAGCCACATTGGGCTAGGACTATAGTTAATGCTATAGTTCCAGCCATTTGAAGAGAAATGGCGCATCACTTAACCTTTTTAGTCTAGATCAGAGCTGGTAAATCTCACGGCTATCATGTGAAAATGACAAAACAGGCCATCTCACTGTCACGAGAAGAAATGAACTTTCATGAGATTTCTTGTCATTCTCACACCATCATGCAGTCATGAGATTTTGCCTCATGCGATTTGGTGTTACAAATTTCTAAATAGTCTACTTAAAATTAGCCAAGCCATAATATGTAGTCGACAGAGTGGACGTTTTATTTTAGGTTTGGTTATGAAACTTACAATTATACCCATAAATGTGTTTGTAATAGCGATGACCAAAACACTGTCACGTACTGTCATGACGTAAAATTGGATAAGATTTAGAAGAAAATCTCCATCACTGTTTTCTCGCCCGATGTGATTTTCAAACGTACACACTTAGAAAATAACACCGAACTCGGTTCGATTTTCTACCGAACCAAATCGGTTACCAACAAGAAACCGAATAAATTGTTTATAACAAAACTGGTTTTATTACTATAAAATTTGAAAGTATTTCAACCCAAAATTCCAGCTCGGCCACAAATAACCGAATTCCGTAACTGCAACAGAAAAGTCGGTTTGTTTGACAGTGTTCGGTAATATTTCAGTAAACCGATGATCGGTTATTGATGATTGGATTTAATTTTGTCAACCGAGTTTTTCGGTAAATTTGACAGTTTGCTAGAAAATAAAAATTTAACGAGAACTCGGTTGCTCCAATTTGAACCGAACAGAAAACCGAGCGTTCAGCAGATGAAAACTCGGTTGAAATTCAACCGAGTTCGGTTCTATTTTCTAAGTGTGTAGTTTGGTAAAAACCGTAGGTCATTTTTCATTGAAAATGACATTTGCCAGCCCTGGTCTAGATGCTCCCAACGATCATTTTAAATATTGTTTTGTTCTGTACACCAAACAGGGCGTTTTGTGAAACTATTCTCTCCGACTTTTCATTTCACTTTTCCTTTAATAACTACCGAAGGTTTCATGGGTTTCCCGTTAAGGTAGATACCAAAACCTCTTTATCTCCAACGGTTGCTAGAAGTGGCCAGGTTAGCGATCGAGCAGTCCATTCGTGGAAATTATTGCGTGAAGAAACGTATCCGTATTTGGTTCCGTATCATAGTGACATGTAAAGTCTTCAACGAATTGTTCCTCATCGTTACTCTATCCACGAGGAGGTCTACGTCAACACTATGGTCGTTTCCAGTATACAACCTCACTGATTTTTTCTCTTTATTTAGTAATCTGTGATTGTTTTGTCCCGTCATATTCATGGGACTAATCGTTGCCACAGCCGATATAACACAAAATTTAAGCACTGGTTTAGGAGATACACGACCGAATCCTTTCCGAATAGGTTAGAATAGCTTTCATTTCAAGCGTTTGAAACTAAGAATCACAGCTATAGCGAAACGAAAAGGGCTCAAATTGATAACCAAAGGAGGAAGCAGTTGCTGAAAATATCAAGCATTGAGTCTTCATAGTATTTGGGATTTGTACTCAGCAAAACGCGAAGAGAGAGGAGCTCGGTCTTGTCCTTATGTCCTTAAAAGCTAGAGACACCTCTCAGACTACATTGTTCCTTACTTTTGCTTCTTTTCCACTCCATCCTCAAAAAATTTCACCCGTCGGACGAACCTTAAGTAATCGATTCATGCCAACAAAAAGTTTTATTAAGTGGATCTAGTTTTAATCTAGTAAATTATTGGTATCAATTATTGGCTTCGTAGGCTAAAGCGATTGAATATTCCAAATAAAAGAAATTAAAAAAAAACCAATTCTAAAAGTAATGAGCTTCGCCGGAAGCACTCAATTAACAGCTTTGCAGCTATAACCTGAAGAACAAAATATACGGTTTATATGAAAAAAATGTGCTGAACTTTCTTGATCAAAGTTTCGTTAATATTGATTTGAATTATATTTTAAATACTTCATATAACAAAAACTGTTACTCAACCTGCCATCTGATTTTTATTATATGACAAGTGCAGTGAAATTCTTCTACAAGAGACGACGACCACATTTCCAATCTGATTTTTTTTCTCTTGTATAAACTAGATATTTAACCAGGCAGTTATCTGATGCCATCCATTAGAATGTAATAAAATTAAAATAAATCCATTAGTTTCATTGTTTCCATCCAAACTAGTCTACAGTCTTAAGAATTGAAGTATATCGTCACTTTCACATTGCACAAATGATGTTTCCGTTCAAAAAAAAGAAGCTTTTCGCACATTTCTTGCCTCGGTTTAAATTTTTTCACTCTCCCGGACACAGTATCCTTCTCGGCACCATATTTCGATGGTTTCAATCCGCTGGTTAGCGAAGAATATCCCTTGCTGCTATATCCACTGTACGGGAGTGATGAGTACGGCTTAGCAGTGTATCCAATGTATCCGAGCGAATCTCCGGTAGGTAATCCATATCCAGTCTTCATGCTGCACTTTGATTTCCTTCTCTTTTTGCACTCCACTTTGCAGCACTTTCCGACTTTTGATTAATCCCGATTTGTACGATCTGTGCGATTCCCGATGACTGAAGGCCCATCCGAGGAACTATGTTTCCTTTTATAGCTCCCCGATGAAACCATCTCCGGTTAGAAGACGAACAACCATCCGTGCGTTCGATATTATTCGGACCCAACAACTCCTTGACAACCGGAACGACCGAACATGGCCATTTCGCTCGTGTAGTGTGTCGGAATGCGAGCTTTTCGTTCTGAGTGGCGATAGACACACTGAAAACGTGCAAAAAAGCAAAAAGTCGTGGGTTTGTCTTCGGAGGCTTTCACCAGTCTCGTATTCAGATAAAATAATTAGTCACATAGCTACGGTTGCGTGACACTCCAGCATAAAGCAATCTAAAACTTTATGCGAGAGAATTTTTTTTATGATAAACAAATTTCCAACCAAGAAGTGGAGCATGTCGCAGTGTGGTGTCTTTTTTTTTTGGTTCCAGTAGGGAACATCATTGCAATATGCAAAGGAGATCTTTGGTTTGTTGATTTTTCCAGAATCGATTGCTCATTCAAAAATGGTATGTCATGGCCGTGGTTATAGATAACGCCAATTTCAATCGAAGCCAGATTTCTATCGGAGCCGTCTTTTGTATTTATTCAATATCCATTTAGATTGACCGTGATCTTTCGGATCGTTGACATTTATAAATATCTTCAATTAAAAATGTGAGTAAGCCCAAGGTGTACAAATTTCTGCTCTACTTCCATTGTGTCATTTATGGATCCCCTAACTCAAAGAAACACTAAACGAGCATAGTTTATCGTGCGAAAGCCAACTTGCTTTCCGCTCGCATGTACTTCACACCTCCCACGAATACAGGAGATATGGCCACCGTGTGGCGTCAAATCTCATCTGAAACATGTTATTTGCGTTTTCCTCGACCACATTACACCCTGTAATTCATTGCTAACACAACGAATAATCAATCAGCATCCGATCGAGAAATGGAGATTGGTGTTATAAATACATGTAATATTTGATTAATCATTTCAAGCACGCCTTCTCTCCCGATTTAGCTCCATGATGTGTTGTGCAGCCGGAACAGCTCGCTTCAGAAGTAGGCCTCCATGATTTTCAACATGCATAGTTTACTTGCTAATATATGTCCAGTTCATACAGCACGCCACGACTTTACCTCACTTCATGCATTGTCGTCGCGACGTCTGTCTGTAGCCATGAAACTGAACAAAATAACGCATTACACCCGGCCGCCTCCCACATTCCATCTGCGGTACCCATAAGATATGTATGCTGCAAAGGGCTATAATCATGATCACGTCCATCGCCGTTGTCTTGATTGTTTTGGACGTCATCATCGCATCGAGGTACTCTCGTTTTGGCTGGTAGTTGCTCAAAATCCGAAAATTTCAAACAAGATACGTATCAGACAATGTCACGATTGGAACGAGCTCGGAAAAAATAAAAACAAAGAAGAAATATTGAGCCCTGGCATTTGCGGCAACATGTGTTTATAGGTCAATTAATTTAAGCCATTTGGGTGCAGAAGGTGTTGCCGCCCATGTTCGCACTCTATTAGCATTTCCTATCAAAGCAGTTCTTTCGGGTTTAAGAGATTAAAAGAGGCAGCCGTAGTAAGGGGATATTGTGCCAATATTATGATTCTCTATCAATTAGTCATAAATTCAACGCATGAGCATATGTTTAAAAACTAATTTATTGGAATCAAACCTTAACTTTGTCAAAACTCTAGGAAGCTTTTT
Source organism: Aedes japonicus (assembly GCA_034211315.2). NCBI lineage: Eukaryota > Metazoa > Arthropoda > Insecta > Diptera > Culicidae > Aedes > Aedes japonicus. Next base: position 153,830 of record JASCZW010004397.1, read on the forward strand.
TTCACAAGCTGGCCCCTAGCCAAAGGCTGACGATAGATGCGCTTCTGTACCTAATCTCCCACCAAAAACCATATAGCCACGCGCAGATGCTATCTATGAAGAGGGCTAGGTTCTTAATTGAATTTCGAAGGTTTGCCTATTTACCTACAGCCCTCCCTTGGTCTCACGGGATTGATCAAGTTCACGCCGCACTACTTACTGCACGGCTAGACAACAACGGTCAAGTACGGTGGCCTTTAGCGAAGAATGTTAATTGGTTCCTCTTTCACCCGCACATTGTCCGTTGGAGCAGTGCTGCTGACACCCACCCACCGGTGCGGTCGTGTTAATCGTTCCATGGGTGCAATCAATGAACGGTTTCTTCAAAACACGCCAATCAGCATATCGTAAGTTTGTGCGCCACATTAGAGGTCGGAAGGTAAATACTTATAGTGGTGATCGATCGAACAAATGGACCATACTTCACCGGTAGTGGCGGTAGTGCTATGACGGGACAGCATGAATAATATCTTTATCTGTCATACGAGTAGCGTGTGTGCACCGGATTTGAATATGCCTAAAAGTAGTAGTTGTTGATTTGAAAATTGCCACGGGAATGGCAATCTATGAAGATTTGGAATGCGGGTCTGTAACCGCCGGTGGAGTGTTTGTTCGATCAATAAAATACATCTATAGAGCGATAGAACCATGAACCACCACCCATGAATGTTTACTTTGGAAATAGCCAAATGCGAGCAATAAATATCAGAAAATCAATATCTGAACGAAATGGCAGCGTTCTCAGTCAGTAACCCGGATGACTAACCAACCTACCACGATGAACATTTTCAGAAATCATTTCAGGAAGTAGGCCAAACAGAGCCATTTTCATCCTTCGAACATAGTATGATCATCGTGGCGATGGTAACGTTACAATGCCATCAATTAGGATACGCGGGGTTTCTCATTCATGACATAATTTATCAGGACACGCTAATCAAGCATCGCTGTTACATTTTCTAGTAACATCATCGCAATGTACGCAATTTGCATGGAGTATTTTTTAATTTTTATTATAAGTCATACTAAGGAGTGTATCGAATATAAGCTATCCACATACATTTGCGTTGTACGCATGTATTTGTGATGGTTTTTTATGCTCTGAACACTGCATGCTGTGAGTTTGACTGTCAGCTTTCTTTTGTTTACTTGTTTGTGCGGTTCAAATTCTGCGTTTTCAAAATGTCGCGTATTGAAAAGGAATTGAAAATTAAGGTTCTGGACACGGAAGTGAGAAGGGTATTACCACGGACTAATTACGGACATCGGACAGACGATTTATTCTTGACGCACCTGGTCAACATTTTCAGTGTATCAAGTTCTATATATACTAGAATATTATTATTAGAGGAATACTAGAAAAACAGCAACCCTGCTTTCAAGTTTTTGTTATTTTTTCATCTTCGCAACCCTTTTTTCTTATCAAAACAAAGTCAAAACACAACAAAAAAAATCCTACAACGAAAGTTTAATATAAAGAAGTCAATCATTTCAACGCTGATGCTTCTTCTCGTTTGTTTCTCGGACGAATGATCGGAACGTGATAATCCTCCAGCTACGGATGTGGAAGCAGCAGATAGAATCGATTCTGGATGGTTGTGATGGGCACGTCAAATGCCTGGAACTATGCTGCATCTTGGTTGTCGGGGGTATACTGCCATTAGGCAGAACACAAATACATGTTATTACCTTCTTGACGACGCCGTTCTTGGTGCGGATGTGGACGATTCGGATGAGTCCATCGTTGCCGGGAACAGTGACTCGACTGAAACGCCAGGTACTGATCAACTTCTGCTTCATCACGAGACAAATCTTCCACATCAATTCTCTCAGCGGCTAGCGGTGCACGAGCATTCTCTGCACCAAAGGTGCTCGATTTTATGGAACCATTGCTAGGGGTAAGAATAAATTCATGTATACCTCATCCAATTTATTCCTTTGGTCTTGTTTAGCTATAAAACCAGTTTGGCTATGAAAGAAATGCGAATGTGAAATACGAAAATATATAATCTTGTTTCCGACGGATGATTAAATAAAGCTCATTGTGAGGGTAGTTCGCGAATTGGTTTTATTGGAATTATTCGCTGAATCTGCATTTCTGTTGGGTGAACTAAAGTTGATGACGCTGCGTGTCACGTTCCAGTAGTCCGAGTGAAACTTGGTGACGATGCACGAGAACATTGTGTATCCGTCTGGTAAGTGCTGCCTCTAAATGTACAATTCGAAATAGATCTAATAATGTAACATTTCAGCAAAACTGTTTTCCCTGGTAGTGGTCATTACTAATGCCATTTTCAACAGTCGAATCAAACGGCAAGGCTGCTCTCTCGAAATACTCGAACTCGAACTAGAACTTTGGACACCAGGAGGATGTTTGTCAACACGACTCACTCTGCCAGGAAACATTTCAAAGCCAGTGACTTTTCGTCGATTCTATCCTCCTACGCTGGCAAATAGATCCAAATTCACCAAGCTTCCGTTGTTTCAACAGGGAAAGTCCCGATTGCATAGGAAGAAAAAACTTAGAAATAAACCTCGTTACGATGCAAACAAATTTAGACGACTGAATCCACCCATCATCACCACCCATGAAAGAACAAAGTGGAACCATCGCTCTTTTATATCGGTAAACTATGATATCCGACCTAAAAATGAAGAAAATCATTGAGCTTTTTATTGAAAAGCCCGAACTTGGGACGACGAAAATAACTTATGCATTAACAATCCGTCTCAACGATCACGGCGCCGGTTTTCAAGAACTTCGTCGCGGAATTCGTAAACAAATTGAAGCAGATTCGTGTACGAGGTACTCCAATGATAGCTCATAGATCTGAACCTGAACGGCGTCCTTGTACGTTAGTTGGAGCGAAACAGAGCAAACAAATCAAATTAACCGCATTCATGAAGTTTTTTATGTTTTTCGTTGATGCTGCTGGAATTGAGGACGTCAAATATGACGTTGTTACTGTGGGGCAAAAGTAATTATTTTAGCATTTATAAAAAATGAAAAATCTCGGATAACCAATTTTTCAAATTTATTGTAGTCATACGTTTTGAAGGTAACAGACTAAGGTACTAATTGATAACCAAAACGCGTAATATGTGCTATTCTATCAATAGTAAGCATACGACAAGAATTAGGTTTGAACCATACTAATTTTTCGTTTTTGTTCCTTAAACTCTATTCTTGGCTAAATTTAATTGAATACTACAATTTGTACGATAGTGAAAAAATCCCCATTGGAAAGAAATTACATGCTGGATACTGAGGGTTATGGGGGTTATGGGTTACTGAGGCTTTTCTCACTTCACCAATTGACAAACGTCACTTCGACTCTCGGAATAACCCTCACTAATTCATCTTAACATGAGATGAAAATTTTATTTGCACATTGTTAAATGAACACGATTTTTGATTATTTGGTAT